>CAKALU010067775.1:0-52216 GCA_916700995.1 Hozukius guyotensis | reverse complement strand
TACTACTACTGCTACTACTACTACTACTACTACTAATAATAATAATAATAATAATAATATAATATAATATAATATAATATTACAGTATATAATACAATACAATATATTATATTATATTATATTATATTATATTCTTTATACTACAGTGTCAGCGCTAGAACAATGTTTTAATTTATGTTAGGAAACTACTAGGGTACTACTACTACTACTACTACTACTAATAATAATAATAATAATAATAATAATACATTATTTATAAGAAGAAGAAGAAGAATAAAAATAATAATAATAACAATAATAATAGGCAACATTTTTTATATATATTTGGATGTAATTAATATAATTCTTATATTTAGAAATATTATTCAGTTGTGTAAGTAAACGACCTCTAATAATAGTAATCATAATTTAGGAAGATATTTCTGTCAACTCATTTTATGAAATTCCCCCTGAACGTCTCACGGTGTGTGTGTGTGTCACGCATGAGTCACGTAGCAGCGCTGACGTAATAACATCACGAGGCCTTTCTGGAAGACCGGAAGAAGAGAGAACAACAACAACAGCAGCGACAGCAGTCTTCCTCCAGCTCGGCGACGATAGTTGACGGGAAAGACAACAGAGCCATTTAACGACTACCTGTTCGGTATCACAAAGTACCGGCTGGTCGTGTACGGTAAACTCGCCCGTTATAGTTTACATTTAGAGTCAACATGTCGTTGATTGCTAAGTTGTTCGGCGGCGGTAAGAGTGGGAAAGCGCCGACACCCCAGGATGCGATCCAGAGACTCCGAGAGACCGAGGAGATGTTGGCCAAGAAAGAGGACTTCCTAGAGAAGAAGATACAAGTAGAGCTCCTCACGGCGAAGAAGAACGGCACGAAAAACAAAAGAGGTGAGGAAAAGCTCCTGAAGTTGTTGGTTTGGTGGATTAGTTAAGCCAAGAGTGAGTTAGTGAGTGAGTTAGTTAGCCTGCGGGCTAACGACAGAGGAGGAACCAGGAAGTTGACAGTTGACAGTTGACAGGCTGCTCACCTGAGCACTAGTCTGGTCACACGGTCGCCTGACTCCATTTTAAACGTGTCTTTTGTCCTTAAAAGGGACTTTAAAAGTCAATTGTAAGGGACCAAGCAGTGAGACAACGAGGAAACAGGAGTTGTTCAAGTAATTGGGCTTTTTATTTACCCCAAAAATAACAAAACATTATAAACCAAGAATTTAAAGGGACTGTTTGTAAGAATAAGAAATGCTTGCTAACAGCGACACCCGTGGCCGTTAAGTCAACGAAAGTCAGCGTCGGGCTTGCACTTGCTCGCTCTAAATAGACATGAACGAGCATCGCTCAAAACAGTGAGGCGACACACGTCAGCTAAAACCACAATATCACTCTATATTTCAGCTGCTTGGCAGTAATGTTAACTGACCAGATGAAGGTCTCTCCATGAATCACTGCTGATCCTAGTGTTGGCTTTTCCTGTTTCAGCCCTGCTGTTTCAGCCTCCGGGGCTGAAGCAGGAAGAGAAACGTTATCGTCTACGACCGCGGCCGGAGGGAACAGGGGAGACACCGGCACCCGGTCGGAGACGATAACGTTTCTCGCTGCGGAGCTCCGTCACTTCACAAGACACGGAAAACCTCTGTTGGTCTGGAGGAGCTGCAGCATTTATTTCTGCACAAACGTCCACTGAACATTCACTAGATATTCTCAGAACTAAACTAACGCGAGAACGCGCGTGTTGTGTGAGTGAAGACAAGCAGGCAGAGGAGCGGTCTGAACAGCATTGCCACACGCGAGCGCGTATATAAGAGCACGCATATGCTAGCGCACATATGCAAGCGCGCATGGGATCCCGACCCGGTAGATTTGTACGTGTAAAAAGTTACAAACAGTCCCTTTTAAAGCAATCAAACTATGCTTATTCTCACAACTAAACAAGGTGTTGACTGAACAAAACTAACCTGCACAATGACACATGAGGGCAGATATATATAGGAGCTTAGCCAAACCACAAATAGCACACAAGGGGGGTAACCAAGATGGACACTAACTACAACTAAATACAAAGCAGAACTAACTAAACCCAAATCCCCCCCATGACATGGCAGCACTTGGTTTGGCCTAGAGGGCAGTTAGTACTAATGCTGTAAAATAAAATAACCAGACAGAATCATATCAGATCACGAAGAAGCTGAAATAAACTGCTCTATTGTTACATACACCTGGTTGACCATTTGTCATCTAAAGTCTGAGACAAGTATACTGACTCAATGACAACCAGCCGAAACTAAACATGAGTTTGACAAATACTGAAACTAACTGTTTGCATAATATTACATGTTCATACTCTATTACTTGTTGTCATTTCTGTTTCTCCATATTGTAAACATGCCACTGCTACTTCTGTCTACTCCACATGTATAGGCCCAGATTATATCTCTCACGTAGCCTATCATGTATACTATTACATTCGAGTAACAGATTAGTATTTCTGAAAGATAAAAGCTCATTTAACTATTAGGGTTGGGAAATAAAATTTGATTCACCTATGTATCGCAATATTTTTATTTTATTAATCACTTTTATTGTTGTAGTCTGAGTAACGTGACGTCATATCAGTTCCGTATCCTTCAACCAAAATCAGACATCACTAACTCTGTCATGGACAGGAAACGTTATCGTATCGCGGTAACGTGCGGTCGAGCCGGCCGTCGCTCTCATCTCCGTGGTCAAATGGGCCGACGCTACAACTGTAGAGCACCCATATACTGACATTTATGTTAAATGCATTGAAACGGCCCCGATGGAGCTGACCATGGATGTATAAAGAGAACGGAGCTGACGGGAGAGCTAGAGACCACCTTGGAGAAGTTAGAGGAAGTAAACACGTGGGACTACGTCCGGTTTTCAAAATAAGGTGTTAACAAAGGGAACTGTATATACAAAATACATCTATGGAAATAAGATTGATTGGATTATATTCACCAGAAGTATAAAAAATTACATGTCCCTTATAAATTAAAAAGAAAATACCACTAATTTGTGAGGGAAATGTAATTCCTGACAATGACTGATATATTTGACTTCAGGACATCTCTGACTACATACATGCTGAAAATCAAACATTTTTACTGGATTCATTTAGAGATTTTCCAAAGTAAAAGTCCCTAGAAGTGTATGATTCAACTTTTTTCCCATGGTCTAGTGTTAAAAAAGTTAACAAAAATCGCAATAAATGCTAATATCGAATCACATTACTTAAAATCGCGATACATATCGAATCGGCACCCAAGTATCGTGATAGTATTGAATCAGGAGATAGATGAATCGTCCCAGCCCTATTAACAATACATACAGCTGTGTTGAACGTATTTCCAGAATCTTCAAATGGTCTTCTTACCATCTGGATTAAAAATGATCAGTTCTGCTGCATGATGAAAACACATTTTTAACCCATTTCCCCAGTATGTGACTCAAAAAACAAAGATGGTGGGTAACTGAAAATGACATATTTCCTTGCCATTTCTTTTCCTTTATGTCTATGATGAGAAGTAAAATTTACAACTTTTATCATCTGTTGAATTTGTCTATATTAATTGTACTATATGATTTAATACTTCCATCAACAATGACATGTTTTATGTTTTTTCTTTTACAAATAGAGCAAGGTGACATTTCATTTCTGACTATTTCATTTCTTCTACTAACCGTACTTTTTAGAGGGCTGTGAACACAACACAGTGCTCCTGTCTTCATTAGCAGTTTTATCTTGATTAGTTACATGGGAGCGCCGTTTTACTGGTCAAACCGAGGCAGTAATTAATCACAGCTGGACCTGCAAACTGTCAAACATTAGCTATGGGCGACATGGCTTGCTATGTCAGTATTAGTCACTCAACCTCCTCAAGCATGATGACTAGCGGGTATTTCACGTAACCAACAATGAGGAAACTAGTTTCCTCAAGATCACACGTACTGTCTTCTTCCTGCTTCAGCTCTGGCCATGGCTAAGGTTTTATTTCAGCTATTTGGGGACACACCACTCGCATCACCCGACTAGCAGAAGAGAACGACAGCAGAGACATTTATTGTATTTGCTTAGTGCAGAGGGACGGGCGGTGTGGCTTGTTTGCATTTACACACGCCTTTTAAAAATAAATCATTTTAACCATTAACACCCAAAATAAGTCTGAATGTACGAAAAAGCACAACTTTTAACAAGCAGCCGGCTCCTGTTTGCCGTGTGTTTAAGTATATTTTAGTGCTTTTGCAGAGTCCAACAAAATTGCATCACACAGTTCCCTATTTGTTGGGTTGGATAAGATCCAAGGCAAACATGGTGTGAAGTAATTATACTGTTATTCAGCTCTCCTGTTTCAGGAGAGTTTTTATAACGGTGTGATAATACCATTTACCGTGATGTTTTAGGCCATAATGATACACCCTTATAATTACATACGGCCAGATTGCCAGATGTGGTTGCTGGGAGATCTGTGATGCAACCAAATCCTTTCTGTAAAAACACAACACTAACACGAGCACTGTGAGCTCATATACTTCTGGTTTTAAAAGTCCTTTTCTTCATTACATGGTCCACCAGCTTCCACCCCTGAAACCTGATTTTCAACATAGTTGAACACAGTTCGTCAGTTAGCGTCTCTAGTCGAGGGATGAATAACAACACACACAATCTATAAATTCCTCAAAGCAAACGTACCAAACCAACCACGATAACCGCATCTGCACGATTGATTTTTGGGTTGCTGGAAAGATGTAATAAATAATTCCTGACAATGAATGATATATTTGACTTCAGGACATCTCTGACTACATACATGCTGAAAATCAAACTTTTTTACCGTATTAATTTAGAGATTTTCCAAAGTAAAAGTTCCTAGAGGTGTATGATTCAACTTTTTCCCATGGTCAAGTGTTAAAAAAGTTAACAAAAATCACAATAAATCGCAATATCAAATCGCAATACATATCGAATCGGCACCCAAGTATCGTGATAGTGTTGAATCAGGATATAGGTGTATCGTTCCAGCCCTAATGTCCACTGTCTTACAAACTGAAACCTGCAACAACCTTCAAATTACAGTGATGTTAACGCCAGTCAGATCATTCTCAGAGGGTTAACAGTTGGCCAAGTAAACCAAGAACTGAGGAGGAGAATAATTCCTATATGATATTCCAATTTTAAGATCATTGTTGATCAATGAGACAGGTAGAGTCTAAATAAAATATTACATATGGTTCTATTTTTCACTTTTAGATGTTAAATGATGTCAGAAATAGGCCTACCAGTAGGCTACAGTTTAATTGTTGGCCTATTCTAACAAGACTATTTCATTTAAAAGATATATATCAGCTTATCTTTTTCTTTTCTTCAATATGTTGCTGTGACTGGTGCATTCTGGTCAGATTTAATTATTATTTTTGTCTCATAATAAAGCTCAAAATGGTAGCTGTATTATAAGCAACTAGGTTAAGAAGCTATGTCAATCCTGTATGCATAAAACTAACACTGTTAAAGAACCCCCGGGCAGGGTGCATAAAAAATAAAGAGGTGGATGGGCACCAGCTAAAATCAGGCCTAGAGCACCAAATTGGTCGGGGTCACACTGGGTCAATAGAAAAGAGCAGGACAACAGGAAAAACAAAAGGGCACAGTATCAAAGTGAACCGAAATTGGAGGGTGCGTCGGTCTGAATGCAGCTCTGTAACGGAGATCATCTAATAATGATTTGTGTGATGTTGGGTAATGAAGTTATCGGTCCAGGAATAAAGCCGCGTGCTGATATAATCAGATGAATCTGGAACTGTCAGCTGCCGTCTGGCTCCTGGTGGACCGGGCCGACCACGTACAGTAGACTGATAAAGGTGTGTTCGTTTGTGTGTTAGTACGAGATAAAGGCCAGTTATTATGTATTTAAACCAGCTGTGAACAGATGTCTGTTCGGATTCGTCTTTGTTCTTTATCAGTTCTAATTTTCAGTTTCCAATTTTTGAAGTTCTTCTACAGTTGCATGTAACTATTTCACCTTATTTGAAGTCCTGTAACGTTAGCTGCTCTGTGAGGCTGTACTTAGGCACAACAGTGCTTTTGAGCTACATGCTAACACAATGCTAACATGCTGATGTAAAGCAGGTATGATGTTTACCGTGTTCACCGTCACGATTTGGCCCAAACAGCACACACCACACACACTAACGGATTCATTCATGAACAACAAGAGTTGCGACTAAATAAACGGAAATCTCACTAAATCTCTCGCGATCAAACGTAACTTTAGTGTAAACAAACATGGCGGACGACGTGCAGGAAGAATTAGCGATGTTAGTTACTTTCACAAAGGATGGATGGATGAAGTCATGGAGACACGTTAAATAAACATTCATGTTGTTGCCACTAATCAACAAGTTGCTCCTCCATTTCTGAGCTCCATCTTCCTACTACTTTATGCTTCACGTTTAGCATTAGCTCATGCATTAGCCGCGGCCGGCATGATGACGGCGGTGGTCGTCCTTCCTTCTTCAGGCAGCTTGGTTCTCTATTGGCTATCGTTCTTTCCCACGTGACTGCGTCATCGGCTGTCCTCGGGGTTCCCCGCACACAACAGAATATCCCATTTGAAATACTGAACATGTTTAATATCTACGATTTGAAATCGGTGCAGCCAGGATGGACTTCAGAGCCGATCGGGGGATGTAAAAAAAACTCTCTGAACATACCTCACACCAAAGGAATATCAAACAATCAGGGCTTTGCTGACGATTGTCAGGAGGAATCAGGCCCAAAATCGGCTTGATTCTCGTGTAGTGTGGACCCGGCATTGTTTTGGTGTGTTAGCATGCTAACATTTGCTAATTAGCACTAAACACAAAGCACAGCTGAGGCTGATGGGAATGTCATTGGTGTTGCAGGTTGTTTCGACATAAACCAAATTATTGAACACATTGAAATGTTGACCTGATGATGGCGCTAGATGGAAAGTCACAGAAGTGATTAGAATTCATATTGTGGGAGACATGGATTTGTGCACCAAATTTCATGTCAGTCTATCCGATAGTTGTTGAGTACTTGCCGAGATATTTCAGTCTAAAATAAAAAAATGAATGAATCTTTGAGGTTTGTTTACATGCAGAAATCACATTTCAGAAACACACACGGTGACCTTTTTTCTCAGTTTAAAGGATGAAGAATAACCTGGTTACAGAGACTTTTGCTTGAAAAACTGCTGAGTTGATCCCGTATACTCTTACCTGTGTTCCTAAAACACCTTTTAACTGTTGTTCGTACATTTGCGTGACACAGATCTTGACAAGGAAAGCATCGCTGTGGCAGCAACAAAACAGGACGAAAGCAAAGTAACCGTTATAGCTGTGCATCTTTGTATATATGTAAATATAAACCGAAAACATGCACTACTAACAGGCTGCCTTCCACTGAATCTTTTCAGCTACTTGTTGCTGCTCCAGGGGGCGACAGCAAGTGCAAAATATTTTAATGCCGAACCCAAATCCTAATCTTAACTTTGATCTAAAAGATAAACCTTATGTGACTTCTATCTCGTCTTTTAATCATTACTCTAAAGTGAAGCTGTAATCCAGACAGCAGCAGCACTTATCTCTTGTTACTTCATCACCCTCCTCCCTCCTCACACACATGACTCAGCGGGTTCAGGTTTTCCATGTCAGCACCAAACGGGGAATTCCCTTTTGTCCTGGTTTAGATAATTGTGTAGTCCCTGTGTATTTAAACCCACATGGAGGAAGGCAAGTGCCAAAACATACAGTGTGTCACAGTTCAAAGAGCGATACTGAAATGCTAAAGACAGAATTAACCATTGGTGAACTAATCGATTAGTTAATGACAGAATGTCAGCTGGACTCGAGTTTTAGTAGCAAAATTGCCAATTAACTGTTTTAGTCTATTAATTGTCAGAAAATAGTGAAAAGGGCCAATCACAATTTCCCAGAGCCCAAGTTGACAGTACAGTAAAAGCAAAAATATATTCAGTTTAGTATCATCGGATAATTAAAAAGTCTTTAGACCATGTTTAAATGCTTTAATGTTCAAAAACACATAATTTCTTTCCTACTGTCTGTCTGAATATACCTCTAGTATTCACCCTGTGTCTGAAACGCTCCGTTTTAGACCCGTCTCTTAAAAGGCCCAGACACATTAAGCCGCCATCGAAGAACTAGCGGCGATGAAGGCCGACTGTTGCGTCGCCTCACGTCGATTTTTGTCTCGGCCGCCAATTTGCACTCGAACACACCACAAAGACGACAGCCGACGGCCAGTTGGCACGTACGTTCTGCAGGTGGCGGTAGTCTGTATTCGTCATTCATTTTAAATCCAGCGTGGTAAACACTACACATCCAGTAAAGGATGGAAACACTTTGGGTTTCACACATTGACAGGAAAAGCAGAGCTAGACATCACGGCTAAAGCTGCATGTTAACTCCGTCACGGACAGGAAACGTTATTGTATCGCGATAACGTGCGGTCGGGCCGGCCGTCGCTCTCATCTCCGTGGTCAAATGGGCCGACGCTACGACTGTAGAGCACCCATATACTGACATTTATGTTAAATGCATTCAAACGGCCCCGATGGAGCTGACCATGGATGGATAAAGAGAACGGAGCTGACGGGAGAGCTAGAGACCACCTTGGAGAAGTTAGAGGAAGTAGACACGAGGGACTACGTCCGGTTTTCAAAATAAGGTGTTAACAAAGGGAACTGTATATACAAAATACATATATGGAAATAAGATTGTTTGGATTATATTCACCAGAAGTATAAAACATTACATGTCCCTTATAAATTAAAAATAAAATACCACTAATCTGTGATGGAAATGTCTTTATTCTTTGATTTTTGGGTTGCTGGAAAAAATGTAATAAATAATTCCTGAAAATGACTGATATATTTGACTTCAGGACATCTCTGACTACAGACATGCTGAAAATCAAACATTTTTACTGGATCAATTTAGAGATTTTCCAAAGTAAAAGTCACTAGAAGTGTATGATTCAATTTTTTCCCATGGTCTAGTGGTAAACAAGTTAACAAAAATCGCAATATCGAATCACAATACCCATCGAATCGGCACCCCAGTATTGTGATAGTATCGAATCGGGAGATAGGTGTATCGTCCCAGCCCTACTTTACAATAAAATGAACATGTCTACTGTTTTCTAGACTAGACAAGGGTACATTTATAACCCACTTCCTGAGATGGCACTTATTATGGCGGAGCCTCCACGCAAACTGAGAGGAAGTAGGTAGGGAGAGGGTGTAAGGGGGGGGTATGAGAAAGGCCCTAAATCTTTTTCTGGCATACTAAATAGTACGGTAGTATGGGTATTGAAACGCACAGTAGTTCTCAAGTTGTGGGTGACATATTCTGATGAGCCTGCATAGGAAGCGGTTTTCTGATCCAGACAGCCCACAAAAAAACAACTGACTGGGTTGTCTTGTTTCACAGTTTGAGGGTTGGTAGGCGCTCCAGATACCCACATGTATGAGCACAAGCATTGAAAAAGTGAGTTTTTCACGATATGTTCCTTTTAAACAATTTATCTATTGTCAAAATAGTGTCTGACAATCGACTTATCAATTAATTAACTAATTGTTTCAGCACTAATGCGACAAATGTCACTTTTCATAACCTACCAAAACCAGTTAGAGGTCATCTTTCCACCTCAGGTTTTCCAAATATAACCACCCCTTATTATATTCTCTAGTTCTTATTAAGGTGAGAGCAGACCTCTGTGAGCTTGTTCAAGAGAGCAATAGTGAGGGGACAAACCTAAAACAGCCTGACCAAAGCTTAGTGCATCTGCAGGCAGAAATTCAGCTCAGACAGGATTTTATCAGATTAACAGAGTCCTGCTCCATTAGGACAAACACTGTAATTCAACATGCAGCTCATCAGCTTCATGCGTCTCTATCACAGTTCCAATGTCCACTGGAAGTGTTATCAGAAGCACTGTGTCCTCAAGCTCTTTGTCTCCGTCTTTCTCACACTTTAATTTCACATTTTAAAACACTAATTTACCCCTGAAATAAAAAAAAGGCCTTCTTTAAAAGTAAGAGTCTATTAGCTGTCTCCTGTCCTGAACTAACGTTGTCTCACCCTGTCTCTGTCTGTCCAGCGGCTCTACAGGCCTTGAAAAGGAAAAAGCGTTACCAGCAGCAGCTCTCGCAGCTCGATGGGACGTTGTCTACCATCGAGTTCCAGAGGGAGGCGCTAGAGAACTCCAGCACCAACACAGAGGTGCTCAAGGCCATGAGCTACGCTGCCAAGGCGATGCAGGCCGCACACCAAAACATGTAAGAGACACATTTGGGTCAGATTTGTTTGTAGTTGCCGAGGTTAATCGTAGGTGGTTATTGTAAGTAGTATATATGGAGGACGGAAGCTGCCAAAAATAAATGAATAAATAAATGACTCGATAAATGACTAAATAAATAAAATGTTATTAGATGCAGCAAAACTAATATTAAAAAATAAATGTAGTCATTAATAAATTGATAAACTCTGACATAAATTGATATTTCTGTTTTAATTTGCTTCTTTATTTATTCATCTTTATATTAATTCCCTTATTTATGTACTCTTCTGCCACAGCCCCCTCATTTGCATAATGAGGCAGAAATGTATAAAGAAAAGAATATGTAAATAAATAAGTTTGAGGAAATAAATAAGGGGTGAAATGCAAAGGGAAGATTGTGCAGAAATAAAAAAATGCATAAATAAATACATATATTTAAAAAGAAATATTAAATGAATTAAAAAATAAATGAATACATTTAAAAACTGATAGAATAAATGCATAAATAAACAGAAGGGAAAATTAAACAGAAGAGTAAATATATAAAGGAATTGATACAAAGATGAAAAAATAAAGAATCAAATTAAAACAGAAATATCAATTTATGTCACATTTTATCAATTAATTAATGGCTACATTTATTTTTAATAATATATTTGCTAGATTTAATGACATATTTATTTATTCATTAAGTCATTCATTTATTTTTTATTTTGTCAGTTTCCAACCTCCATAATTCTGAGTTACTGTATGCATTAACTAGTAATACTACTTCTGTTTGTGTCTCATTCCTTTTTATTATCGTATTTGCTGTTTTTGTCTTTCCTTGTTTTCCTTTGGTATCTAAATGGCTCGTGGTCCATCAGTGGTTTATATCGAGACGTTTTTGTATTTATGCATACATTTTTTAATATCGTCTCTCTCGTTGTGTCCTTCTGTTTCACAGGGACATAAACCAAGTAGACGATCTGATGGCGGACATCACAGAACAACAGGAAGTGGCTCAAGAAATCTCAGACGTAATCTCCAGACCGATCGGTTTCGGAGAAGATTACGACGAGGTGAGAACGTAGAAATCAGGACCCTTAACCTGCGTTTGACCCCTGAACTGTCCGGGGGAAGTTGTAGTCATAAACATCGCCAGCTGGCCAAACACAAATCTGACAGCTTCATTCACTCACCAAACAAGCACAGTAGACTCTAGTTATCAGTGTTAGGACCTCTGAATGTCCTCTCTGCATCCATTCAGAGTCCTAGGTGTTTGGAGAAGACACTTTCTACTGTGCATGTGCTGTAATATTTATCTGTGCAGAGCTGTGGACTCGAGACTCAGGCTCGAGTCGCCAAAATAAGGACATGAGAGTTGACTTCTGAAGACTCGATTAGACTCGAGACATGAAGGCAAAAAATAGTCGTTGACCATAAATAATGAAAAATGCAATATTGTGTGTAGTTGTGCCTTTTGGAGCTCAGCCCAACCGTCATGAATGATAAGTAACACAACCAACCAGGATGCACGCTAGAGACACCCCGATCGCATTTTTTAATATTAGTTTATTAGATTAATATTTAAAAAAATAATTCCAACCACCCCGAAGTCAGTGTAAACCATCAAGAACTCTAAATGTTATCCTTTTATTAAATTTTCCCACCGGTTAATGAACTTGTGACCGCTGCGCCGCACACACCGGCTGTGACCGCTCCGTCCTCTTCGCGGCGATTACCTCATTAATGTTATGGTTCCCTTATAGCGTTGGGTTTAAATCCGAAATATTGCCAAATAGGTGCGTTCGCTTTTTGCTTTGACACCAAATCCCCCGCCATCTGTCGGTCTGTCAACTCTCTCGTACCGTGTGTGAAATGTGACTCCTGCTACTCTGAGCTCAGACTCTATACAGAGCTAGAAATAGAAATGAACTAAATGGGTTTCCATTCTGTAAAAATCGGTGTGTGCCCGACCACCGTGCTACACCGGTAACACCGACTACCGCGACAAGCCTATTAGGAAGTTAAACAGGTCATAATTCCCTCTCTATTATCTATTTTATATTAATGTGAAAACATCTCCTTCAAAACAACTGGATTTATTCAACTCCTTTTCCCTGCCGTTCGATGTTTTAAAGGGACTATTTGTAACTTTCAGAAATGCTTGTTAACAGCGACACCTGTGGTCGTTAAGTCAATGAAAGTCAGCGTCGGGCTCGCGCTTTACTCGCTCTAAATAGACATGAACGAGCATCGCTCAAAACAGTGAGGCGACACACGTCAGTTAAAACCACAATATCACTCTATATTTCAGCTGCTTGGCAGTAATGTTAGCTGACCAGACGGAGGTCTCTCCATGAATCACTGCAGATCCTAGTGTTGGCTTTTCCTGCTTCAGCAAAAGCGGGTCGGTGCCGGGGCTCCGCAGGGAGAAACGTTATCGCCTCCCAACTGCGACCGCAGGGAAGACACCGGCACTATACAACGGCGATAACATTTCTCTCTGCGGAGCCGTGTCACTTCACAAGACACGGAAAACCTCTGTTGGTCTGGAGGAGCTGCAGCATTTATTTCTGCACAAACGTCCACTGTACATTCACTAGATATTCTCAGAGCTAAACTAACTCTTCTGCAGCGTGTAGTGAGCACGCGTTCACGTCTAGAGGTGGAGCGAGACAGCGAGAACACGTGCTGTCTGAGTGAAGGCAAGCAGGCAGAGGAGGAGAGGCTCCGGCCACACGGGAGCGCTTATATGCGAGCGCGCATGTGTCCCGACCCGGTACATTTATACGCTTAAAAAGTTACAAACACTCCCTTTAATATAATTTTATATCGCCAGCTGGCGTTAATAAATGCAGTTGCAGTCTGCGTTTGCCGCTCCATGCGCCTCGAACATTACATGTGTGCATGAACAGTTTCATAATGAACCAAAAATACTTTTACACTTCTCAACGGGTGGGCTGGCTGGCCCTCACCAGGCGCGTTTCTTCCGCGACCTGGTTCGACTCGAAAAAAGCGGCTCGTGGCTCCCACGGGGCCGTTGAGTGAGTGCTCACTGTACCTCAAAATTGTATATAAGCACAGTACTTGGAGTAGTCTACAGTTTACCACTGCCAGAGCACAACATTGTTTACAAGAGCAGAAGATCTTGTCTCTTGTCCAGATTGATGCATCTAACTTTAAAATGAACAACATTTTCTTCTGGGGCAGAGGTGGTACCATCCTGTCCCCCGACCCTCTGCCTCATTTTGAGACAGGAAAAACCCTGTGAATGTTATCAATAGCACCTTTAATTATAGGGTATGTCTGTGGTGTGCCTACACAAACCTGTTTGCTTGGTTACTTATTTACGTGTGTGTGTGTGTGTGTTTCAGGATGAGCTCATGGCTGAGCTGGAGGAGCTGGAACAGGAAGAGCTCGACAACAATCTTCTGGAAATCGCAGACGACGTTCCTCTACCCAGCGTACCATCTGCGGCACTACCAGGTATTATATGTCCCCGGTGCTACTCCATCCACATCACAAACATCTCCACAATAACATCATTAAATGTCATGTTTTATCGTGCCTTTTTATTTATTTTTTTAGCCAAGAAGAAGGTGGAAGAAGAGGAGGACGAAATGGCGGACCTCGAAGCCTGGGCGGCTAACTAAGCTAGCTTGCCCTGCTAGCTAGCTAGTGTCCCTCTCCTGTCTGTCTCTGTGCTACCAGGCTGCTCCCAGACTTCTGGAAGAGAGACAGGGACTCTGGGCTACTGAGCTGGCTGCTCCGTCTTAAAAGCCTACGTCCCGATATCTAACCACAACCCGACTTTAAAGTATGCACTCGTGCTTATATTCACTGACTTAAAATTAAATGAACCCAGGCTTTTTTCTCCTCTGATTAATGTTACAGTAAGAATCTCTTTGCTCCAGCTGCACACACTCCTCAGTTTCTTAAGGGCATAGAGTATGGATAACAGATGTGGCGGCCTGTGGTTCTCTATATGGAAGTTCTCTTTTTGAGGAACACGAATGCACACTTTGGGCAGGAGAGTGCAAGTGCATACTTCTAGGGGAGGGTGTGTGGAGGAACAGGACGAGGCTTGTTTCTGGGAGGAATGTGAAGGATAAACCAATGTGTGTGTGTGTGGGGGGGGGAGCAAAAACAGAAAGACATGATTCAGCCATTTTTTTCTGCTTCCTGCGTTGTCATCTCTCTGCTCTTCTACAAGGATGATGACGACCCGTCGTCTACACCGTCTCTGCTAAACTCTGCAGCAGCAAAAAAAAGATGAATGATGAAAATGTTGGACTTACTCATTGAAATATCGCTGTCAAACTACAAAATACATATTACAGCAGTGGGAACATCTCGTAAAGGGAGGATCTAGGGTCTCATCCCTCCGTCAGCCATATCTCCTGCTAAAGTGTCCGCGGGCGACGTCTTGGTCACTCTTCAGGCTCTCTGGATCTGATCGGTTAAATTCCTCAAATGTCATGTGAGGGGAAAACAGAGTATTGTTAATAGAAAGGGCTTTTTTCCCATCACTCAATATTACAGTGGCTCCAGTGCCTGTTCAAAGGCACAATGAGGAGGATTTGTTGGTTGTAAACGCAACATTCAAAGCTGGCCCCCGGCTCAGAGAGGGTTACGTTAAGGCCCAGACTCACCAACCCAACATCAAAGAACTAGCGGCGACGAAGGCCACCGTTGAGTCACTTCGCGTCTCCTTTAACTTGGCCAACAAGTTGCACTCAAACACATCACAAAGACAGACGGCCAGTTAGCACGTACATTCTGCGCCTGCGTGAGAGGAAATAGCTCTCCACACCAGCAGGCTGCGGTAGTTTGTAGTCATCATTCTGAAAGGGAAAACGGGAAGACCGAGGACGGCGGATATACAAGCCGTTGTTATGATACGTACATGAAACAAAGCGGCGTCTGACGACCATTTTCACACCGCTCTCACTCACCGCTTAGCTTCATTCCAGATGTTGATGTCGCTGTGAAAATATCCGTGTGTCGGAATGATCAGATGAGATGAAGATGGAAAATGAGAAGAGCCTTCTTGTGTGTGTCCTCTTGACTATACTCGTTGGCTTGCTTTCCTCACTTCCATTTCTCTTCTCGTGCACTGATTGGTTTAAGCTGAACGGCCAATCGGAGTGATTTCGCCGCCGCCAATTCAACATGCTGAATCGGCAAAAAAAAGCTCTGACACGGGCAGACTAGAGCCGACATTCACTCTTATTTTGGAACAAGCTTTGTCTGCTTGCCGTTTCGCCTCCGCCATTTTCGTAGCTTCCTCTTCGATGTGTGCTTACGATCCGGTTCATCCATGGTTTATACCAACAAGCCGATGCTAGCTTCTACTTGATACCTTATCTCCGTGATTCCTCAGTGACTCTTTAGTCGTGGAGCTCTAATATGGCTGCCAGAGGGCACATTGGAAGGCCTTCTGTTCCTCAGTTTAAAGTTACACGTGCCTGACACCTCCAGAGCCTTCTCAGTCTGTGGTTTAACAGTGATGTACTGTGAGAAAGTCCTACATTGGTTGAATTTAAATATAATGTGTGTGTGTGTGTGTGGAGTTTTCAGCCTTTTGACACAGTGACCTCTTGTGCATATTTAGTCAAATTGAGATGGTGAGCTGGATTCTTTTTTTTTTGCTCTTGACTCACCTGTAGTGCAAAACTGATTCAAACATTGAGAATCCATGTTGGTCTTCTTGATCTGCTCACTGCCTCGTTCCTCACGGCTGTAGCTACACTTCCTTCCTCCTATCAGCAGACACTGTTATGCACGGATGGATTGGGGTCGGCCCACAATCAATCAGATGGTTGTAATCAAAGCCTTTAAATAAATAAATGAATCTAATGAAGTAGTGATTTGAAACTTGTGCTCATTTTTGTAACGCAAAAAAATCACTTTATTTGGTGAGCGGATCGACCCCGGTCCTGATATTTAAATACAAACTAATGAAAAAGAAACTTGCATATGCCAATAGTTTGTTTTTCTTCCTCTCTGTTTACCTCCGATATCACTCATGTTCTATGTGGCTGTACAGAAACACAGCGTGACCTGTAGCCAGTTCCGCTAAGAGCTCTACGAAGACGTTGGACACTGGAGATTTTCCGTGTGGCGGCCATGTTGCTCTGTAACTGGCGTTGTATACAGTTCATCTTAATAAAGTTGGGGTTCGATGCAACTAGTGTCTTTGTTTTGTCTGTTCATACAGAAATAAGTCAATCAGCGATCATCTGGAGCGTAGTTCTGTGAGTACTCTGGTATTCAAACGTCTTCATAACCACCTCTTATCCATCTCAAGTACTATACTTGAGTACGATTTTGAGGCACTTGTACTTTACTTGAGTATTTCCACTTTATGCTACTTTATACTTCTACTCCATTACATTTAAGAAGGAGGGAAATGTGCTTTTTACTCTACTAGGTGGTGTCTGTATCTACAGAGACCTTGCCGCCCTCTGCCTGGATTTTTTCTTTTCTTTTTATTTTGCTGTGTTCGGGACGTTTCTGGGCTTCAACAATAACGTTTTACTCACTAACGCCGCTCCCTCTCTTCAATCACTCTGTAGCTCGATCCACCATCGCTACTCTTTCTCTCTCAAACTGAGGTGGAGTGGACAACTTTGTTTGTGTTGACCAACAGCAACCAACAACTGTTATATATTCTACCTGCACAAGGTGTTAAAGATGCTGCTGTTCTGACCTTTTAACCACATTACAGGTTTTTTTAGTTGTCATGGAGTTTTAACATTGGTGCTCACTGTTACCTGAAGACCTAAATATATTATTATTTAGACTTCAATGGTGAAACTATCTGTTTTGTATGTAATTTAGAAATCTTTAGGCAAATCTGAATTTTTTTTTTACATTGTAGATATTCATTTAATGCTCCCTTATTATACACATAAAAACACTTTTTACTTAATTCTTTAATACTTTAGTTCACATATAGCTCGGATGCAGTTTTAATGACACAACAATGCAGTGCCACCTGTGGTTTGCACCAGCAGTTGTCTTACTCACTGCATTCATAATAATAATAATAATAAAGTTAGAAAGGGAAAAATAACAATCCTACTGAATAAATAATCCTATTTACGAGGAAAAACACAATTCCCAAAATCTGAAAAAATGAACTGTAGTAATTTGGTGACAGTGGAATGATATAGACTTGAGTACTCTGAATGTTTAACTAGAATTTAAACTCAAACCTGCAACACTTGAGACCGGTAGGGTGACCAGTTTAAACAGGCTCTTAAATTAGCTCTATAGTATAATGTTTCTACCAGTGGGCTGAGTTTAGCCCCTTCAGCTTGAGGCTGTGAGTCTGTCACTCCCTCTATGTCTAGGCTCATGGTATATTTTACAGCCATATATTCTCATTTTCAGGACAAATTAGGCTTCTCAGAGAAGGCGTCTTTTAGCGTGTGAATAGTACTGTACATATTCTAGAATATTTTCTTTGAAAAGAGTATTTGATCTGCCTCAGGCTGTTTATGAATATCTCATATCGGTGAAACAGGAGAAACCAAGTCCCTTTTTCATATTATATCAGTCAGTCATTTGTAATGCTAATTTTCAGCTACATTACACCAGTTAAATTCTTCATTTAGGCTGACATGTATCTCTGATTCTTCTTGTACGGTGCATAGTTTGTGTGTGTAGAAAAAAAACATTCAAATTCTTTGCTAAAGAAAAAAATTCACATTAATTAAAAGCACAAGTCCTGCTTCAAATGTTTGAGTAAAAATAAAAAATCAACATCACGCTTCGTTGAATACTCGATTGTGATTGGTCAATCACGACGTTCTACGGTCTCTTATTTCATTATAGCAGAACGCTGCTATGAATAACAGATCGTTGGTATGGATGCAGTTCTGATCTCCGTACACAGCAAGAGGACTATTTTTTGAACAGAAGCAATAAATTATTTTTTAAATCAATAAAAAAGTTTTAAATCACTAAAATATTGTTTAAACCAGTGAGATAATTTTAAATCAATAAAATAATTTTTAAATCAATAAAATATGTTTTAAACAAATAAAATCATTTTTAAATCAATAAAATATGTTTTAAACAAATAAAATCATTTTTAAATCAAGAAAATATCTTTTAAACCAATATTTTTTGTCAAATTATTGATTTCTTTAGTAAGTAGCCATATAGTAAGTGGGGTGAGCGGGTCAATATTGCGAAATGGGTTCATTTCGCAATAATGACTGTCTCGCTGTACATTATCCCGTACTTATTACATGGCTTTGTGAATATTCGATTCTGATTGGTCAATCACGGCGTTCTATTATTTCTTTATAGCAGACCGTTGCTATGTATAACAGACCGTTGCTATGGACGCAGTTCTGATGTTGGACTCTGGAGGACCGTTTTTGTGTCAAATTATTGATTTCTTCAGTAAGTAGCCGTGTCATAAGCGGGATAATGTACAGCTAGCGGGTCAGTGTTGTGAAATATACCTCGATAGGGCGATGCCGCACAATGACCGGCTTGCTGTACATTATCCCGTCCGTAGTCCATACAGAAAATAAAGCTGGTTGGTTTGGACACTGCATCACATTTCAACTGTTTTTTGTACATTTTACAGCAATATGTAGTGTCAACAGAACAGCATATCCTTCTAAAAATGAGTCACACAAAATATGCTGACTAACTTTCCTCCTCTTCATCACGTTGATTTTTAGTGTCCCATGATTCAAATGTAAAACTACTGAATGTTGTTGAAAACAACGTCAGTGTGTGAGGACCTTTACCCTCAGTGACACTGAGACAAGGTCCAGTATAGAGAAGATACTGGAGCAGAGGCCACGGCCGGGGTTAGAGTTAAGATTGGGCAACGGCTATTATTAGTACACACACACACACACACACACACACACACACACACACACAGATGTGTAAAAGACATCCATTTATTGCTGCATTCTGTGTATGAAAGGTGCTATACAAATAAAGGTTTATACATTATTAATACATTCCTGCAACATACATTATTATCATTATTTATGGCTGTCAATCGATTAAAATATTTAATCGTAATCAATCGCATGATTGTCTATAGTTAATCGTGATTAATCGCAAATTAATCACACATTTTTTATCTGTTCAAAATGTACCTTAAAGGGAGATTTGTCAAGTATTTAATACTCTTATCAACATAGGAGTAGACAAATATGCGGCTTTATGCAAATGTATGTATATTTATTATTGGAAATCAATTAACAACACAAAACAATGACAAATATTGTCCAGAAACCCTCACAGGTACTGCATTTAGCATAAAAAATATGCTCCAATCATACCATGCAAACTGCAGCCCAGCAGGCAACAATAGCTGTCAGTGTGTCAGTGTGCTGACTTGACTATGACTTGCCCCAAACTGCATGTGATTATCATAAAGTGGGCATGTCTGTAAAGGGGAGACTCGTGGGTACCCATAGAACCCATGACAGTTTTTTCCTCGTCAAAATTTAGCGTAAGTTTGGAGCGTTATTTAACCTCCTTCATAACAAGCTAGTATGTCATGGTGACATTCCTTAGGTTTTCTAGTTTCATATGATACCAGTATCTTCACTCTAAACTGAGCCGCTACAACCTATAAATTGCAAGTTGTGTTAATGCATTTAAGAAATTAGTGGCGTTCAAACGAATTTGCGTTAATGTGTCATTATCACGTTACAAGCAAAGAGCAGATACTTGGCCGTGTAACAACACCTTATGTCATATTTGTCCGCTTAGGGCTAAACTGCACTGACTGGCCCCACACTGGCTTCATGCAGTTTCATCTGAACGTCACGCCTACTCCAGCTCCTCCAGATTCCTGCATGCTTATATACAACACTAGTCTTATGTAAAGCCACTAATTATGAGAACATTTTCCACATCATTATCTGACTAAAGTTACCTTTAACTGACTAAACATAAATTAATTGACTAAACATACCTTTAATTAACTGACTAAACATTAAACTGCCTTTTCTGCCAAAGCAAAGAGCAGATACTCGGCCGCCTTTTATCTACATTGTATTTGCTTAGACTGAATGCTCCGGTATGTCGCCCCAGGTCTTCTGTGTGTCAGTTGGTTTGTGGTAATTTTATTAAACACACTTTTATATTTGGGTATGAACCTTGTGATCACAGTGTAAACTAAAATAATTACAAAGTAGATTTTGACACAGGGCACATACAGTATAAGATAAGGCCATAAGATCAGGTTAAAATGCAAGCCTTGCTTTAGTTGATACTGAACTCTGGTGATGCAAATTCTTAAAACAATAAATAAAAGCAATTAATAAATTCACCAAGCAGTTACTATGAACACACAGTCCACTCGGGGCTTTTGCAGTAGTAGTAGTAGCCATTCATTAATTGATAAAATGTGACATAAATTCATATTTCTGTTTTAATTTTCTTCTTTATTTATATAGCTTTGTATCAATTCCCTTTTTTTATTTACTCTTCTGTTTAATTTCCCCTTTTATTCATTTATTTTTGCATTTATTTTTTCTATTTATTCATTTATTTTTCATTTTGGCAGTTTCCGTCAGAAAAGAAGAAAAACTTGTGGTACAACATTTATGTAAATGTATAAAATGTACAACATTTATGTAAATGTTGTACTACAAGTTTTTCTTCTTTTGTGTGGAAATAAAATGTGTTTGTGTAGCCTACAATACATTATCATTAAACCCCAGTATTTTACTGAATATACTAAAATAGAATATAATAAAATAGAATAGTGACAATATAATTTATTAGCCAAATGGGAAAACACCATATTCCAGGCAAAAGTTGTTCCAAACACTCGTCGTGTCTAGAAGGGAGCCCTCAAACTGCGAAGTCTAATCTGAGATCTGCAAACACGTGTAAATAGTCTCGCGAGACTTTCTGCCCGACGACCTATCCTAACCTTAACTATTCCATATCAATGCCTAACCTGAAATAATCGAGGTCAATGCCTAACCTTAACTATATGAGGTCAATACCTAACCCTAATTTATCGAGATCAACGCCTAACTTTAACAATCTCGCGAGAGTTTCCCCCAGTTTGCTGGCTCCCCTTCTAAGCCACTACCACTCACCGCCCCTCACTGCACCTCGAGTTACCATTGGCTGGCTGTCCCACATCAAGTGTTAACCAATCAGATCGCTCCGACGCGGGGCGGGATCTGCCGCAGCCAATAGGAATCCAGAACGGAGGTGTGTGTGAACCGCCCCCGTCGTGTAAACCGGTTTGAATGTGGCGTCGAGGATAAAAAGCAAGCCGTCATGTTCCCGTCCCTCCCTCTCTGCCTCTGTCCGTCGGCTAGGCTGCTACTACACTCAACCTGCCCGCAACACAACACCAGAAAACAACCATGTCTGAGAAACTTCCCTACAAAGTCGGTCAGTGTGAACAGTTATCATTGTAACCGTTGCTAAGGAGACTAGCGGTTTCGTAGGGCTAGCGGGTTGCTAGGTAGCATGTGGTAAATTATATGTCGTTGTTGTTGTTGTTATTTAGCAAAGTGTTTAGCATAATGTGTTGTTCTTTGCAGTCATTTTAGCTTCAAACTTGTTAATGTCCACTTTTCGATACTCGCAGTTTGTTTAAATCTGAGAATGAATCGATATGTAACAGTCGTGTATTAGCGCCCAGCATGGTGAGCAGAAACGACGTTTTAAAGCCTCTGGATGTTGTAGTTTAGTAGCGGAGCCGGAGGCTTCACGTCATTATGCCCCAACTGTGTTTACAAACTACAATTCCCGTGATGCCTGGCGCCTCCCTCGCCGCCAGTTTTTTTTTTTTTTTTTACATGAGTGACAGGAGCAGGTAGAGACAGAGCTGCACTTTTTACATTCTCATGTGCAATATCACTGTTCATTGTGTGCAATATTAATGTCCAACATGTGCAATATTACTTATTTGTCTGTTTGTTAGCTTACTTTACCTTTTTTATTTTACGTATCTTATCTTATTTACTCATTTTACTAAATGTATCTTACGTAATTGTTATTCTATTAGGCACTGGTGCTAGAAATAGTACTTTTTTATTTTATACACTTGTATTTTATACACTTGAACTTGTTGTAATTTAGCTGTATTTTTGAGCAATCTCTGGCACAAGAATTTCCTTCGGGATTAATAAAGTTCTATCTTATCTTATCTTATCTTATCTTATCTTATCTTATTTTATGTAGTAATGCTGGGACTACACGTGGTGCTCCTATTTTGCAGTTGTGAGGAAAAGGAAAAATCTTAGATGCTCAATAAATTTTAATTGCAAAATACTTGGGGAAAAATACAGACATGAAATAGGCTACTAGCTGTGCATTGAAGAATAGAGGGTATTATCCATTAACACTGCAGTTGTAACATTGCAATCATTATCTGCCAAACGAGACATTTGTTCACCTGCTGTGAAGCAGCTGGTTGGTGCAGGAGAAGTTGCACAATGTCCCACTGACTAGGGGATAGCTCTGGGGGCAAAGTACACATTCTCCATTAACTACATGCTGTCAAGTGTCAGAGAGTTTCTGAGTAACTTGTCTGTCAAGTCCTGACGTGTTAATTTCATTTAAATTCTCATTTACTTGAAGCAGTCATACAGTGACACATTTTGTCATTAAAATGTACATTTTGTACTAGTCTGATGATTTAGGTTAGTGGGTTTGCAGCACATGATTAGTACAGTATAATAATAGAGTGTACGTTGTCATTTTGATATAGTCACTAGGGATGCACCTATACAAGATCGGATATTGGGCCAATACTGACTCAAATAGCAGGATCGGGTATCGGTGACAATGGATCTGATCTATTCAATTAAATTTTATGTTCATATATTATATCATATTATCGCCATATAAACTGGGATTTTAATTCCTGTCTAAATTTTGACCCATTTTTTTGCCGCATTAAAATGTTTACACTTAAATTGTAATTACCGTTAATTTTTAATATTTTTTACCAAGTTACCGGTATATCATTTATTATTTTAATAATAAATAAAAAGTCTCTTACTTTTGAAATTTTTTTACCAAATTGCTGGTGTATGATTTATTAATTTTAATAAAAAATATAAATAAATTTGTAGAAATAATGTAATGTATTTATATGTTACATTTTGTTTTATAAAGTTAAGAAAACAATGTTTAAGAAAAGCCTGATGTTGCCTTACACCTAAAAGAACAGTCACTTCCACATAGTGAGGCATACAGCTTATTCATTAAAAACTGGTATCGGATCGGTACTCGGTATCGGCCGATAAACAAAGCCCAGGTATCTGTATCGGGACCTATAAAGTGGGATCGGTGCATCTCTAATGATCACTAGTGCTGCAGTGTGTTATTCCATTATAGCTGCAATGATCAGTTGATCTTCATATGTACTGGCAGCAATAACTTTTCTTCCAACATTTTCTGGTAGTTTTATAGGATAAAAGTTGAATTGATTCATTGAGGAAATAATGTGCAGATGGATTTATAATGAAATAATTGTTAGGTGGTTTATGAATTCTTAAAGTAAATTGCTGGTTGGTTTCAACAGAGCAAAATATATTGAGTAATACATACAGGTCTGGCTTTGTTCTCTTCAAATGATTGGCCTGATTTGAACTGTTGCACAAAGTTCATTGAGGTCATGAGGGAACGTGTACCTGGTTGATAGCTGTACTTCAAATGTTAATACTGTACTGATGGGATTTGAACCACAATGCCTGTCAGTATTGGTGCTCTGCTCATGTAGCTATGCAGGATCACACAATGATTCACATCTGATGATGATAGTAGTTAGCTGCCTTTGACCTCAGTGTGAACTTGTGTTCCTAATCCTGGGTCTGGCTGGTCATTCAGGCCATTTCTGGTCCGGTGCAGTTAGCCCAGAGGTGTGTTTGCACAGGCTGCAGCCGCTGGTGGTGGTGGGTGGTGAAGGGTGGGGGTTTGTACTTTGGGACTTCCACCCTGCATCCTTCTGGTTTACCTGCAGCATTTTAGAGCCTGCAGCTTAGAGCTGAGTGATTCACTTCCTGTTTAGTCGCTTTCTGTTGTATCATGATGATCTCTAAATTGAAGTGTAGAGATTAGTGGTGTCAAAAGTTGAAGCTGTAGATCTGTGCTCTTCATTTCTAGCAAACCGTGGGTCCGGCTGGTGATTATCAAACTACATTTAGCCCGGTGTTAAACCTGCAGCACTTGTTGCGCTCCCCTGCTTTGTGTTCTCTCCAACAGTACAAAAAAACACACATTGTACAAAGCACCATATTATAATAATAATAATAATAATAATATGGACAACAAGAACAAGTCGATGCTGTGTGCTGTCCATGTAAAATCGTGACAGTTATTTTTAAGTATGAATCAAGGTCAGATGGTTTAGCAACCTTACTTGTTCATTGTTATTCACTTGTTCTGACATGTTTAAAAAAATACAAGTTGTTGTAGCTAATGCTGTCAAAAGGTATTAAGATTAGGGCTGTCAATCAATTAAAATATTTAATCGCACATTTTTTATCTGTTCAAAATGTACCTTAAAGGGAGATTTGTCAAGTATTTAATACTTATATCAACATGGGAGTGGGCAAATGGGCTGCTTTATGCAAATGTATGTATATATTTATTATTGTAAATCAATTAACTCTATTTCATAGTAGTAATAAAGTTGTAAAGTGAAAAAATAATAATCTGTATAAATAATCCTATTTACAAGGCAAAACATTATTCCCTGCGAGTTAAATATTTCAGATTTCCCAGTTTCATATGATGCCAGTATCTTCACTTTAAAACTAAGCCCGCTACAATTCGATTGCGTTAATGCGTAAAAAAAATAAGTGGCGTTAAAACAAATTTGCATTAACACGTTATCGCGTTAACTTTGACAGCTAATTAAGATACATTTTTGCTTACTTTGCTTATTTTCAGTGTCTTGTTTTGAATGTATAGGTACACTTCTGTTAGATTCATTGTAGAGAGATCATGTTCTCCTCTCTCCAGTAAAGCTTAAATAGAAAAAAACTGCACATGTACAGCACCAGCAGCTGTCTGCAAATGAAAGGAGTGACTGTGCAGTGTACAGACTGTACAGCTGTGGTTGTGTGGATTTTCACAGTACATCAACAACTCAGTCTGCAAATAGACGGCTATAATCTCACATACTACAAATTGACAGTATTTTACATGCATCAGGAAAAACATTAGCAGATATCCTCATCGGGTTTCTCAAAACTACAGCACATTTCGAAATACCACATCCTGATTAGTTTTCAGGAAGCGATTTAACAAGTGCAGAAGGACATGAAATGAATCTCATCCATGTTGTGAGTCAGTTTAAATCATGTTGAGAGTTGTGCCAATCCTCCAGCAAATATGGACATGTTTAATGCCCTTTGCAAGCATTTAATATTGGCAATTGAAATTGAAAAATGTGTCCACTGTGTCTAGAAAGCTTTAGGTGACTATCTTAACATCCTGTTGTCTCTTCTAGCTGACATCAGCCTGGCCGACTGGGGACGCAAGGCCATCGATATTGCAGAGAATGAGATGCCTGGTCTGATGAAGATGAGGGAGATGTACGGCAAGACCAAGCCGCTGAAGGGCGCCCGCATCGCCGGCTGCCTCCACATGACCCTGCAGACCGCCGTGCTCATCGAGACCCTCACCGATCTCGGAGCTGAGGTGACATTTACCAGCTGCTTATTAATATTTATCCTTTGAGAGAACATCCGCTGATCATTCATGACTTTCAGAAAAACACTGTTCCTACTGTAACAACACCGTAGTGACATTTAATGTGCCAGCTGCAACTGCAGGAGGAGTTTACTCACAAGAGTTTTATTAAAAACTTTTGCCAGATTCTGAAAAACTTTTTAAACTGGTAGTCATATTGATCAATCTGCCGTTTTCAATAGATTTGCGAACCCTAGCAGTGAAACATACAGTGCAGTGTGTTTTTCAAAAGCTTTTTTGGATTTGATAAAATCACCCTAGATGTGATGCACTAGAAACTGGTCTTAATGACCTGAATTTACACACATGAAATATCTAATGCTGTGTTCAGACCAAGAGTGAAGCAAAATCTTTGCTTTGCTTTATTCATGTGAGTTGGACCGCTGGTATCATTTGTGTTCATTCGCACTAGGTGCGCCGGAGAGGCGGACGAGCTTGTCTCCATAGATACCAACAACTTTTCTTTCCGTCATTTCCGCCATCAACCATGGAAGAAATAACCACTGTTGCTGCTTTGCACATGTTGTGGAAATTCCAAATGCCGTCGTGTCTGGGTTCATAACATCACCCGGCGGCGAGCTGTATTCACATACAGGGCCATTACACTGACTGTATCTAGCAAGCCACACGTCGCTACTGCGGTATGAACCCAAAATAAACAGACTGTGCTGTGATTTGATTGCAATAAACAGATCAAAAGGATGCCAAAACAACAATGTAATGTTGCGGATTTGTTAAAAGTCTGAATTCATGCTTTGTCAGGTCTGTCTGCAAGACAACAAGCAATCAACTTTTAAAATGCTAGTGCCAGGCTGCTCCATCAACACTCAACATAAAGTCATCTAGGCATAAATACGTCAGCGACGTTGTTGTTTCTACCGTAGACAGTCTGTGGTTTCTACACAGAGTTTGGTCCGGTCTCTGTACAGATATGTACTATCGTAGCTCTGGGTGACCACAGACACGTACAAGATTTATTTCCTTCATTTCTGATTCAACAACGTCAGGACGTCGGTGACGACAGGAGGAGAATCTGAACGCTGAAAGGCTTTCACGACACAGCGTCACGTGAAGTTCTCGCTCGAGTTGAATTATTTAAAATTTAGCGTCATTCGCCTCTTTGAATGTAATCGTGGCGAGCGAAAAGTTTGCTTCACCCTTGTTGTGAACACACCATAAGGCTTGAAGATGCTGTGATCTGGTGCAGTTCCAGAAAATCCAGAAAAGGAGCATTACAGATCCAAAAACTGAAAATAATCCATTTTCATTTCTCCTGCACCGTGGTGAGCGCAGACTTTGTTTCCACTCGGTTCCATTAACATCTTTTGGTTGTACATTTTCAAGTCCAGTTAAACTTTTTTAGGTGCCTAAACACTCACTACCAGATCTGTGATTGGCTCGGTTAGTCTTTATGCCCGCTTGGTTTCTTCATGCATAAGTTGCCCAGTATAACCTCCGTCTTCTGCCTTGCTAAAGTGCACTACAGCAGCAGTTCCAGAGAGGACACGTTTATTGATTCATTTATCTGAACAAACTGTCTCAGTGAGTCTGGGATTTTCCTCTCTCCCTCTGTCTGCCTCAAGGCCGCTGTGTTCTGTTATCATGTTGGGTTTTTATCTGTCTGACCAGGACTGGTTTCATCCTGCGGGAACCTGCACCCTGAGAACCAACAGAGAATGAATAACAACCTCCTCTCTCCGCTTTCGCCCCACAATCAATTATACTTCTCTCAGTGCTGGTTCTTGTTTGGTCTTTATATTCTAAAAGGGCAATTTTACGTTTAAATGAACCTTGGCTTGAGTTTTACTTTACAGTAGTTTATTGGGAGGAAACTGACTGTAAAACACACTTTTACTCTGCATCTGGACGGCATTTAGATTTCACTGTGAGCCTGTGATGCTTCTTTTAAGCTGCAGTTGAGAGTTCTGGTCACTAGATGGCAGCAGAGTGTGTGTTCACAATGCCAGTTCATTCATTCCTGCTTTCATAAATCTGTAATTTAAAGAGTTTGATCATTAATAATGATGATGCCATAATATATTTTATCTTGATGTTAACACAGTCAACATGCCTAACTTTCTTTTCTCAAAGATGCTCTCTGATCATTTAGTTAGACTAAAGCCTAAGGTTTTCATACTGTGTCCAGCAAGGTTAAGATATTTTTTAATAATAATCAGAAATTGGTTGTTAACAGTGACACCTGTGGCCGTTAAGTCAGCGTCCTGTTGGTTGCACTACGTAGACGCAAGCGAGCATCGGTCGAAACAGTGAGGCGACACACATGAGACTGAGCGTGATTGACAGGCATCATGTTGATTAACGTTGGCAACATCTCTCTCATCTCATCTCATCTTCAACCGCTTATCCGGGGTCGGGTCGTGGGGGCAACAGCTCCAGCAGGGGACCTGACTTATAACACCTCGAGTAATGATCGCTCCACTCAGCCCCTTTGCTCAGTCATATGTAGAAACCCTGTCAGCAACCCAGTTATACATCGCCAAGAAATATTATTTATTAACGTTTAGTTTACATGTTCTTTATAAAATCAGCTTACTGCAGAAATAACCAGGTTCCCTTAGTTCATGTAAATGTGCTAAACAATTACATGTATTCTGGTGATTGCTGTGTGTCAAATGAACTTATTGCTTCAATTCATTCTAGTAAATTATAGAATATTAGAGAGATTAATTCACACTCTTCCTGACGCTCTCTCTTCCTCCTCAGGTTCAGTGGTCGAGCTGTAACATCTTCTCCACTCAGGATCACGCTGCTTCTGCCATCGCCAAGACTGGCGTTCCAGGTAATGCACCACCACCTCATGTGAATTATAAGATGACCAGCTGTGTATTATAACTTTCTAGCTTTCTGGCAAAAGATACTTTCTATGTTGCTCACCAGATATTGTATGTGAGATGATTTAATGCCCCTGAGGCGTTGCAGCCCAACTGCCGTGTTGCAGCTGTGTCACAAGGTGGCAGAGAGAGACCGGTGGTAGTCTGCACTGAGACTCAGCAACACATTGAGAACTCGGAGTGATACTCTCACCGACAGTTTAGATTCACTGCCGGTGGGAATCTTCTCACCTGGCTCTCAGAAAGAAGTTAAATGAGTTTATAGAGTACTGTCTACACCTGCTCTATATAAAAATAAATTGAAATAATCAAATGTGTCCATCTCTTTGTGTAGTGTACGCGTGGAAAGGTGAGACCGACGAGGAATACGTGTGGTGCATCGAACAGACTCTGTACTTCAAGGACGGCAAGCCCCTCAACCTGATCCTGGATGACGGAGGAGACCTCACCAACATGGTCCACACAAAGTATCCCAAACTGCTGGCAGGTTGGTTGCTGTTTATTCCCACCCTCCCCCTGTTCCCTAGTTTAAAGCCCTCTCCAGCCAGGTTTATGTCCTGTTTTTAGTTAACGTTCTTTCTCAAACAGAGAATGGGGGGTGTGGTTAATAGTCAGACGTAATTCACCCGTTCACCGCACACACAAATACCATGGTGAAAATAAACACACTAAACTAAGGTGGAGGAAACAAAAAAATTAAATGAAACTCCTCAGTTAGCTGCAACAAGTTGGGCTAGCTAACTACAGCTAACTAACTAGAAGGACAAACTGACAGACAGATAAACAGATTTATCAGTTTGCTGCTGCTCAGACTCAAACGATCCTGAGTGAACCTGCAGCTTGGAGGATGACCTTTGACCTGCAGTCATATGACATATTCCCATTTTAGCAAAAACCTTCTTTTTTTCGAGCACAAAATTAAGTTATTTTTGTGGCTAATCAACTTAGTCCGGAAATGACTCAAATGAATATGAAATATCGTAGAAATGCCAAAATACACTGGAGGGGGGCTTAAAGTGGGATTTAGAAAAAGGCTTGACGTCACAGGATTCTGGTTAGGTTTCACTATTTTCCCTGTTAACCAGACTTAAATTTGGGGTTCTTTTTCTGTTCTAAAATGGCTGCTGCAGGGAACTAACTTTGACCAGAAGATGTCCTAGGATTCAGTGGCTGGTGATGGATTTTCCCACTGTAATATTATATTAACTGGTTAAAGCTGTAGAGAAGAGTTTTGGACACTAGATGGCGGCAGTGGTCTGACACAAGCTGGTTCATAGGGCAACTTAACTCATGTTACTTCATTTTGAACTTAGAATTCACAGCAAATATTTTCAAACTTAAACTACTTCATACTTAGAGCTTTTCAAGATTGTTAGTTCTTTATCTTGGAGCTGTTTCCTCCTGGTATTACAAAAGTTTTGCTCTGGATCAGGGATGTCACAATGCCAGAAATGTAGTATTCTATACCAATACCAGTGAAATTCCACGATTCTCGATACCAATTACTACGGTAAAAAAACAAAAGTAAAGCAATAAATCCCCTGTACTCCAACATCCACACCCTTTATTTATTTTTTTTAGGAAGTTAAACAGGTCATAATTACCTCCCTAATATATATTTTATTGCTGCGAAAACATCTCCTTCAAACAACTGGATTTATTCAAGTTTCTCACCAAAAACTACATCGTACAAGATTACATTTGAACGCGTCATGATAACGTTAGAATTTACCTTAGCGCACGGAGCTAACAGCTAACGTTAACTAGCTCTCGTCCTGCTGATTTCAACACAGATTTGTTGTTCACCATGTAGCACTATCAGACAAAAAATAGGGTGCGTCAATAGTGAGTTTACTGCGTACCAAACACAGCTTCTATCGACGACGAGAAGGCATTAACTTTGAGCCCTGACCTTACCTGCAGTACTGTATGAAAAACAAGTACCATCACGTTTTCAGAATTTGGGCATCGACTTGGTACCGGTATACATATAGGTTGTTGTGACCTCCCTACTCTGGATATTGTGATTGTGAGACCTGTGTCTTTCCACATTTTCCCACCGTGTCCACCAAGGGAAGAAAATACTAAGATCATTTCAATTTTTTTAAAAGCAGCCCAACTGTCGTGTTGCAGCTGTGTCACAAGGTGGCAGAGAGAGACCGGTGGTAGTCTGCACTGAGACTCTACAACACCCCGAGGACTCGGAGTGATTCTCACCACCAACAGTTTAGATTCACTGCCATTGGGAATCTTCTCACCTGGCTCTCAGAAAGAAGTTAAATACGTTTATAGAGTACGGTCTAGACCTGCTCTATATAAAAAGCATCTCGAGATAACTTCTGTTATGATTTGACACTATATAAAAGACCGTCTGCACTGAGACTCAACAACACATTGAGGACTCGGAGTGATTCTCACTACCAACAGTTAAACACACATCGTGTCGTTGTATTTACATGTATAAAGTCTGTTCTTAGATTACTTGGTAATTTAAGAGAAACCATAGAGATGTCAGACAGTGACAATCTAGTGGCAGTGATGTCTCTCATAGTTTTTAAAACATAAAACATCTTATTCAGCTCACTTTTGCTTTATGCACAGTGTTATGAGTACACTTACATTGGAAAAAACATCAGGAGAACTATTTCTGTAAATATGTTTTCCATAATTAGGTGACCTTGTGTTTTCAGGTATCCGTGGCGTATCAGAGGAGACGACTACCGGCGTCCACAACCTGTACAAGATGTTGAAAAAGGGCGAGCTGAAAATGCCCGCCATCAACGTCAACGACTCCGTCACAAAGGTGAGCAGCCTCGACCTTTAACCCTCTCCAGCTGCATCCTGTAGTGTGAATTAGATGAAGGTGGAGAAAAATCTCTAATAATCCGCATTCATTAATGAAAGAATAGTGTGTTAAATATCCCCTTTAAGAATGTTTGTTGAATGAATACTGAGAGTTTGTCTGTAAAACATGACCTCACAGGTCAGTATGGTGTAATAATATCCAGAGTATGTCTTGGTTTTCTTCATGTAGGATTCAAACTGACTTCTAGTAGACCTTTTGACATAATTCCTGCTGTTTGTATTGAATAACTGCACAGCTAAACTGAACATCTCTGAACTAGAGGTCATGAAAATGCTGTGACTTATGGAAATTTATGGATCTATAAATCTGACAACAGGCCCACTGTGGGAAGTCGTCTATCCCTCCAGATAAAGCTCCATGCATCCCGCTGAATGCTCTGTAATAATATATTTCCTGTCTCTGTCCGTCCCTGCAGAGTAAGTTTGACAACTTGTACGGCTGCAGGGAGAGCCTGATCGACGGCATCAAGAGAGCCACCGATGTGATGATCGCCGGTAAAGTTGCCGTGGTGGCGGGCTATGGCGACGTTGGCAAAGGCTGCGTCCAGGCTCTGCGTGGGTTCGGAGCTCGCGTCATCGTCACCGAGATCGACCCCATCAATGCCCTGCAGGCAGCCATGGAGGGTAGGTGATCATGGCCAAAGGGACAGCGTATTCATGCCACAAACACTTTTTTCAAACATCATGGAGAGAGAAAAAACTTGAGTTGACTGTGGATAGTTGGTTAGGATTTAAGATTCAAATCTTGCCTCTGCAGCTGCCAAGATTGTACCAAACACCTACAGTCTGCAGAAATTATTAATAAGAAAAAAATAAGTCAAACTTACTTATTATGTAGTAACTTAGAAGTTTGTTTAAAAAATAAAAAGACAGGGTTCTCCCTTCAAAACACCACCCATTATTTGAGAACAAACTTAATTATCAGTCCACAGTATATAACCCCTTCTCCTTTGTTGCTCTGTAGGTTATGAGGTCACCACCATGGACGAGGCTTCTAAGGAAGGAAACATCTTCGTCACCACCACCGGCTGTGAGGACATCATCTTGGGACAGTAAGTTGGACCAGCTTAAAGGGTTGCATCATATTGTGGGGGAAAACTGACATCGTAAGAAAACATACAGGAATTTCCACCCTCTATGGGGGTCTGGGGGCACGCTCCCCTGGACAATTTTGTATGTTTTTAAAACTTTGAGAACAAAATGAATAATAATATTATTATTATTAGAAGAAGAATGTGCTCTAGTAAAGAATTTAATCATAAACCCACTGGTTGTATAGATATTAATGGTGATGACACGGCAAAAAACTCACACCCACAAAGCATGGTAAACGGTTGACAATCGCGCCGGGAGCCACAGCGAGCACTAAGTCCACGGGTCCGGGAAGCGGCAGAGCGGTGCTGAAAAGCTCACAGTCAGGGCAGCGAGCCACCTTCACCCAGAGCCGACCTAGAGCCGATTGTTGCGCACTGCTACGGAAAGTTAGAATGTCAAATGTTGGTACAACAACAAGCTGCATGGTAATTATTGTGTGTGTGTGTGTGTTCCCTTCAGTCACTTTGAGAACATGAAGGACGATGCCATTGTTTGTAACATCGGACACTTTGACTGTGAGATCGACATGGCCTGGCTAAAAAAAAACGCTGCAGAGAACGTCAACATCAAGCCTCAGGTAGGAAAACTTAGACTTAATTTTTTACATGCTGAAACCAAGTTCACTTTTCCATTTTATATTCAGAGTTTGGCATCTGTTCTCTTAGTTTTCTCTTCTGTGTTCCCACTCGGTCGACGTTCTGAGTTCTGTATCTGAACTGTCACAGAAGCAGTAATCCTCCTCCCTCTCCTCCTTCAGGTCGATCGCTATCGTCTGAAGAGCGGCCGTCACATCATCATCCTGGCCGAGGGCAGACTGGTCAACCTGGGCTGTGCCATGGGACACCCGTCCTTCGTCATGAGCAACTCCTTCACCAATCAGGTACTGTGAGCCAGAGAAGAGTAAACATGAGTCATGAGCAGCAAGATTTTAATTTAAGGCCTAGACATACTGACATAATGATGCTGCATCCAATCTGAGTCTCACCACCTGTCCTCCCCTGTAGGTTCTGGCTCAGATCGAGTTGTGGACCAACACCGCCAAATACCCCCTCGGAGTCTACTTCTTGCCCAAGAAGGTCAGAACAATGTATTTTATGCAGCACATCACTTACACGGCATTAAAACTGATCTTGGACATTAGGGCATATTGTCTGTTTATCTGTCGATTATTTTCTAGATTAATCAATTAGTTGTTTGGTCTATAAAATCAGAAAATGGTGAAAAATGTGGATCAACGTTTCCCAAAATCTAAGATAACGTCCTCAAATGTCTCAAAGATATTTAGTTTAATGTCATAGAGGAGGAAAGAAACCAGAAAATATTCACATTTAAGAAGCTGGAATCAGAATTTAGACTATTTTTTTCTTAAAAAATGACTCAAACCAATTGATCTATTATCAAAATAGTTGGCGAACCCATTTTCGTTCACATATCTCAAGGTCAGACGTCAAGGGACCCCTTTGAAAATGGCCATGACAGTTTTTCCTCGCTAAAATTTAATTTGGGTTTTTCTAGTTTCAACCTTGGAAAGATTGGTTGCATTAATACGTTAAAGAAATTAGTGGCCTTAAAACAAATTTGCGTTAATGTGTTATTATCGCATTAACTTTGACAGCCCTAAAAAAATAAAAAGACATTTGATACAGCCCTATCCGCTGGCCAATTCAGTTGATCAGGAGAGAACCAGACTGACTGTTGAACTCAGCTGCTGAAAGAGGAAGTGGTGGCAGGCGGCGACCGGGAGAACGCGGAAGTGAGTCAGGAGCGGCTGAGGAGTTCAGACCAGAGTGGAGAGCTGAGACGGCATATATCCATTAATAAAATGTTTAACCAACTAGTATGCCGACTAGCGGGGGTAGCAACGTTTAATCGACTAGTCGACTAATTGCGTCCATCCCTAATAAATATCCACTTCTAGTCTGTAGAATGAAATGAAATGCCACCAGATTAATGATGCCATTTATTCACACCCTGCACCAAAACCTACCAGACAATGATTTCCCTGCTTGGAGAAGCCAGACTGGTCTCTTCTCTCCGTTTTGTTGAGGGGTCTGAAAACTTGACTCGCGGCCAGTCGTTTTTGCAGAGTCTTCACTTGCCAGATTTTATTTCAGCCCCTGATAATCATCTAAGACCTCGAGGGAAGGGTCGTTCTGAAATGATGAAAACAATGTGCAGTTGGTGTGGTCGCAGATAAGCGTCTTCTCTTTTAATGCAAGAGTTGAACTCTTAGATGTCTATTCAGGATGGAACGGATACATTTAAGATATAGATCAAGCTGGGTGACTTTAAAAACAGGGATGATCTCATCTCAGTTCCTTTTACAGTGATCTTGGCATGAAGTCTATTTCACTTAAGCCTGAAAACCACAGTGAAAAAATGAAAGCAGGAAATCCCAGATGTGATGTTTTTACAGTGATAGAGAGCGGTTACATCAAAGGGAGCAGGGTTCATAAGACGGGCAGGAATTGGAAGATTAAAAAAATGAAACAGGAAGCTGCTGTTGAATGCAACAGATGTATTTGGTGCTTAACAGTAAAAAGCCAAGAGATGATGTGGAGATTTAAGGAGCGGGGTTATGCCCTCAGAACATCTCCCTCCATCCAAGACGACTCTCTTCCCTCCATATAAGTCCTTCATATCCACTCCCTGTCTAACAGAATACACCAGATTCTTACACAGCCGGATCGCTGTGCAAATCCATTAGGGTCGCTCTGAAATAAAGTTTAATACATCGGAGCATCAACAGAGATGTTTGGTTAATCGTCTGTGGGCTCAAATAAGGGTCAATACGACTCTGAGCGTGAGAAATGGTGTCTTGAAGTCTGTAAATGTGTAGAAAAATATATGTAGTCGTAGAACTAAAATGTGAGCGTCGAAATAAAAATTTGTGCAAAGACTCGGATGTTGACAAAAGCAATTTCTCAAATCAGAAAAGTTCCGAGTACATTAGGGCTGCAAGCAACGATTATTTTCATTGTTGACTAATCTGTCGTCGTTTTCTCGATTTGGTTGTTTGGTCTATAAAATGGTGAAAAATGTGGATCAGTGTTTCCCAAAGCCCAAGATGACGTCCTCAAATATCTTGTTTTGTCCACAACTCAAAGATATTCAGTTTACTGTCACGGAGGAGGAAAGAAACCAGAAAATATTCACATTTAAGAAGCTGGAATCAGAATTTAGACTTTTTTCTTCTTAAAAGATTACTAATCGATTATCACAGTAGTTTAATACTTTTAATTTGCTGCTTCAGTTCTCAAGATACAAGGCAGTGCAATATTTAACAAAAAATCAAATAAACCAACTTCTATTCAAGTTAAATGAACAGTGGTTCAACCTGCTGCTTCTGTCCTCATTTTCAATATAAATGGAAGAGCAATAATACAGAGATCAACCGCTGATAGTGATCAAACAGCTGATAGTGATCAAACAGCTGATAGTGATCAAACAGCTTGGCACAGAATCATTCCTTTACAAACGCTGTTTAAATAGTTCACTTATAGTAATCAAGTTCTCCTCTTACAGTGTTCATTTTGGGTCTTTTCATACATGAAAACATACAGAATTTTTTTTAAAAACTATTTTAGACTAATGTTAGTTGAATTTCTGTTTTGTTTTTTACTTTACTCTACTTTACCAAAGTGAAACTCTGCCGACCTGCTCCTCTGCACGCCGCTACGGGGTGACAGAGCGAGGAGTCCCGGCGAAGGGGCGCCGTTCATCTGCATATAGTTGGATAGATAGATAGATAATTGACTTGACTCTCTCCCATTTCTCTCTGTGTCTCAATAGCTGGATGAGCAGGTGGCAGCCGCCCACCTGGACAAACTGGGGGTGAAGCTGACCAAGCTGACAGACAAGCAGGCCAAGTACCTGGGTCTGCCCACCGAGGGGCCCTTCAAACCGGACCACTATCGCTACTGAGCACCCTCTCCAGCTGAGGAAGAGGAGAAGAAGAAGAAAGAGGTGGAGGAGGTGTGGCTAGAACAGTTTTGGTGTTTAGATGTAGCAGGGTTTGGTGGGTTTGGTGGGTGGGAGCACAGAGATGGGCCAGGTTGCACTCTGAGCACCACTTTAGGTTTTGGACTTCCAAATGTCAACGTTTCAGGGATACTGAGAGACAATTTTGTGTTTTCTTTCTTCCCTTTAAATAACCTTCCATACAGCTGCTGTTGAATCACTCATTGCTGGTTTGAAGACATGAGACATTTGAGCTCAAACTGCTGCCCCAGACAACTACCCAAAGCTTCCATCTGGAGCTTTATTTGTGTAGGAGTTTATCACATCAGGAGGGTGCAGAAACATCCAGCCCCGTGTTTCAACTGAAAACCATCTCATTTAACACCAATATCTTCAGTCGTCCACCGTCTCTCCTCTTTCTTTCTCATCAATACTCTTCTGAAAGTGCCACTGTGGCTGTTAAAGAGAATTCCTCTTGTTGTTCGTCATTCCCTCTCTGTTTATGGAATAAAATAAACCCTTTTCTACCTTAGCTCTTCTCTCCGTCTCGTCACGGCTCCAGGTGGAAGCTGACCGGACAGGTTCTTCTTCTGCGTCTTTTAATGAATCGAGGCAAACGGTTTAGTGTACAGCGGCCTTATTCCAGTATGTTCACACATATTTGCTGCCCTGGGTCAGCGCTTAATGGAAACTGTACCTGACAAGATGCTCATGAAGCGCTTGGTGTGTTTTTACTAATAATCCAGGTCGATCGGTAAAGAGGAGCTCTGATGCCAAAGGAACCACCAAAGCGCATCATCTGATTTCTAAAGTCTTATTCTTTCTGTCTTCCTTTTTTTTATTGTGATTATTTCATTTGACTTTAAGGGCCAAAACATGTTCAACGCCCCCCCTTCCCGCCGCTGCTGTTATTTCTCACTGTAGCCAATCAGGGTGACGTTAAAGCGGCGGTCGCGGTTCTCAACGGTTACAGCCTGAAATAGAGTTCAACTGCTTGTAAACGATGGATTGAAAGTGTCAGTTGTGACAATGGAGAATAAAAGAAAAACATGTTGACTCTGAATTGTTTCTCCTCCATATGGTCGTCTGATAAAACACATTTTTATGACAAAGTGGAAGTCCTGCTCCTGACAGTTAGACATGAGAATTGCACATTCTGGTATCCTTGAAGGACGGGTCCATTATTTTGGATTTGAATACATGAGGAACAGAGAAGCTACAGAATGATATAAAAACCTCAAACATTCAAATTTTGGTCAAAGTACATATGTTTTAGAGTCAAAATGATATTTTCCCCAAGCCTTTCTAAAACATTTTCCCACGGTACCTGATGTAGGTTTCTGCATGATGACGTTCTACATTTCTACATAATATATCCTTATTAGGGCTGACCCAAATGCTTCCAAGCTTCACCCATTGTACTACTTACCCACATCTATGGTGCTTAAAGCGACTGATAACGCCTATTTAATGGCCTTATAAAAGTCAAATCAGGCTAAAAAAGAGGTCGGACTACTCGAGAAACCCGAGCGGTCAGATGATAAAACAGGTTGGAAACAAATCCTCATATAAATCAAACTTCTTTATAAGAAAAAAAAAAGACTAACTGTAAATTTCCTCTCTCATAAACCTGCAATAGTTTACAGGCCGACTTCATAGTTCAACTTTGACACCACCTACTCGCCGTAGCTGAGCGTGCGTACAGTTTCACCGTGTAACGAGGGATCATTATTGGATTATATTCCAACTTTCAGTTTGACCTCCAAATAAAGTGCTTTAGATCATCTGGATAAACGGTTGGCTTGTTTACAACCCGTCTGTCTGAATGTTGGTTTCTTGACCCATCGGATGTTGTTGTAGCATCACATGTAGAACTGACGGCCAAAACTATGAAAAGACGGTGACGATTTCCTCTAAAAGACAATAGAGGTATCTTTGTTGGGTGAGTAGTAGGATTCTGGGTCAAATATGACTTTCTGGGAAAGTGAGTGCTCTAAATACATTATTATATAATAATAAAGGCCCTGCTGGTTAAAGCCGTACATACTGTAATTACAACATTCCTGGTTTGAACCCAGCTGTGGACCTTCGTGGAGCGCCGTTCACCTCCTCTCTCCCCTCATTTCCGGTAACCTCTTCGGTCTTCTGGTGAATGAAGGCATTTAACATTTAAATAAACACAGGTGTGTAGCTACCAGGTCCCTCCATCTCTCATCTCATGTACAGGAGTAGAGGACGGCCTAAACCATAGTCACACTAAGTCATTAGTGGAATTAGCTGTGCGTTATAATGCCTGAATGTTGATGAGTTAATTGATTTTGTTTTATGTCAGCGGAGATGGTCTTTGTTCCAGGGCAGTGGTTGGTCTACATCTGCTATAAAACAGGATGAAAAAACATAAATAGAATAGAAAATATTTTTAAAATAATCTGGCTTTGTTTTCTTTGGTAACAATTTCTATGACGCCCATGTCTATAATGAATTATAAACATACTTATAATGTGTTATAATCTGCTTATTACTGTGTAATTATAGTTATAAGCACCCATAATACTTTATAAGAATCATAACACATAAAGCATTTTATAATGACTTATAAGGTCAAGTATCATAATATAAGTGCTCGTAATTTTTCAAGGATCATAGTGTTATAATTCCCATAGTTGTAATACATTATATTTTTTTATAATGCATTATAATTAATGTTATAACAGTAATTTAGAATGTGAAATAAGTTACTCTTAAGTGATCATTGTTTGATTCAAGTAATGTAAAAATTAAATTTACCTTTTATGTTGTTCTTTTCACTTTAGCAAACAATGACCACTTACAGTGATTTAAAAACACATTATATAATGCTATAAACAGATAATAATGCATTATACGTATGTTTAATAATATAATCTGCGTATTGCACTGTAGAATTATAGTTATAAGCTCTCAAATATTCATAATGCTTTAGAACAATAATCAAGTCCGGTATCATAGTACTTCATAATTGCTCATAATTTTGCAAGGATCATAATGTATTATAATTCCCATAGTTGCAATACATTATAATCTTTTTTATAACGCATTGTAATTACTGCAGATTATAATGCATTATAGGAATGTTTATAATACATTATAAACATATGTTATAATACATTATAAACAATGTTTATAATACATTATAAACATACTTATAATTTGTTATATGTGTATAGCACTGTATAATTATAGTTAAGCACTCATAAATATTCATAATGATTTATAACACAAAGTGACTTAAGTGACTTAAAATCACATTATATGCTATAAGCAGATTATAATGTATTATAGGTATGTTTATAATGCATTATAAACACTTATAATGCGTTATTTGCATATTATGTTATGTTATAGTTAAGCACTCAGAAATATTCATAATGCATTATAACAATAATCATAACACATAAAGCATTTTATAATGACTTATACGGTCAAGTACCATAATATTTCATAATTGCTGGTCACTCACTGACATTTTGTTTTTGCAAGGATCATAGTGTATTATAATTACCATAGTTGTAATATATTCTAATCTTTTTATAGTGTATTATAATCACTGTTATAATGCATTATAATGTGATTATAAGTCACTATAAGTAGTCATTGTTTGCTTTAAGTAAAGTGAAAAAATATGAATCTGTCAGCGAGTGACCAGCAATTATGAAATATTATGTTACTTGACCTTATAAGTTACAAAATACTTTATGTGTTAAGATGATTGTTATAACGCATTATGGATATTTAAATATTATATACTTATACTGTGCTATCAGCAGATTAGAACACAAGTGTTTATAATGCATTATAGACATGGGCATTATAGACGGTGTTAGCTCTTCTTCTCATTGGGTGTTTCTCAGTATTGAACTGGTAACTTATATCCTTAGAGTCCCTGAGCAAGGCGCTGTAGTCTCCAGTGAAGCTGTGACATTGTGCAGAGCTCTCACGTCTGAAGAGTTGGAGGTGACTGTAGGCTTTGTGGAGAAAAGGGGGGCAATATTCAGTTGTATTACATCCTGACCAAAAATATCACAACCAGCAGGACTGAAGAGTCTGGGTTGTTAAATATTTCAAATGTAAGGAAATACCATTGGTGGCACTGGAGTTGTGGTCTCATAGTTTGGTAATCTGGTCTCTGAAGTGATATTTTGGAGAGGAAGCTGCTGTTTGGCCTCACAATCCAAACAGTCTGGGGATCCCCCCCCCAGCTGAACACTTCGATAAGATCTCCACTGCATGAGTCCTCCGGGCATCAATCGGAGCTTCTATTTCATTATAAAAATTTAGTTAGCCGACAAAAACCCAAACCAGATGTCAGCAGCAGCAGATCTGATACAGATATAAGCACTTTAAATTATTTTCAGAACCACGCTGAGTCTGCTGATTGGGTTAAACCTCAGAGGTGGAAAGGAGGGACCTTTCTGTAACACATGATTCAGATGAGGTTATTGTCAAAGACACTTTCAGGCCAGCGAGAGGAGGAAGCACAGCCCATGTGACCCGACCTTACCTGAGCTTTTAACTTAATGTGTAACTGTGTGACTAAAGATGTGAGAAGTGGGTGGTGTCATGTCCGAGTTTGAAACTTAGTAAATCAGCGTGTTCTTGTGGAGAGATCCGTGTTCACCCACTCCATCAATCAATTATTTGTACAGCAGGTTACTGCAGAGTGACAGGTTACTGACAAACTAATACAACAGTAGAAACCTAAATGTAGGGCTGTCAAAGTTAACGCGATAATAACGCGTTAACGCAAATTAATTTTAACGCCACTAATTAGCTAGTGAAGATACTGGTATCATATGAAACTACAAAATCCTGGAATCCATTGAACCAACCATGTCATACTAGCTTGTCGTGAAGGAGGTTAAATAACGCTCCAAAGTTACTCTAAATTTTGGTGAGACAACGTAACGCAACAACGTAACGCAACAACGTAACGCAACATTCACACTTTGAGTGGTCGGAAGACTAGAAAAGCGCTATATAAATCCAACTCCATTTACCATAACGTAATGCAACAAGGTAGCGCAACGAGGTAGTGCAACAACGTGACGCAACAACACGACGCAACAACGCGACGTGACGCAACAACGTGACGCAACAACGTAACGCAACAACGTAACGCAACAACGTAACGCAACATTCACACTTTGAGTGGTCGGAAGACTAGAAAAGCGCTATATAAATACAACTCCATATACCATAAAGTAATGCAACAAGGTAGCCTCAACAAGGTCGTGGAACAACGTGACGGAACAACGTGACGGAACAACGCGACGAAACAACGCAACGTGACGCAACAACATGACGCAACAATGGAATGCATTATTCACGCTTTGAGTGGTTGGAAGACTAGAAAAGCGCTATATAAATCCATCTCCAAATACCATAAAGTAATGCAACAAGGTAGCCACGGAACAACGTCACGGAACAACGTCACGGAACAACGTCACGGAACAACATCACGGAACAACGTCACGGAACAACGTCACGGAACAACGGAACGCAACAACGTAGAATACAATAATGAAAATAAAATGTCTATATACAAGTCAAGTGTTCTGGAAGTTGTGAACAATACAAATAGTGCAAAAAAATAAATATGATTATGTACAGTATGTACATGTGTAGATGGAGATACTGTATACGGAAGCCCTGAAAGGCAAGCAAGATTTTATTTTTTTCTGGTGATCCATTTTCTAAGTCTGATTTAAATTATTTTCTCTCCCGTGTTTATGACTTAAGAACAGGTGGATTTTTGCCAGGATAATCTTTCTAACTAACTTTTTTGCCTCTTAAGGAAAAAAGGTTATTTTTTTTAATTTATTTTTTTGCTGCTTTTTCTAAGTTACTTTATTTTTCTTTGCCAACAGGTGGAAGAATTTTTTTAAATTATTTTTTAGGTTGATTCTTTGAATGCTTAGTCCTACTTTCTTTTTCACCTGTTTTCCCTAAGAGGCAAAAAAAAGGTAACTTCAGACAACTAAAAATCAGCCTAGATTTTTTTTTTTATTTGACCTTTTTAACAGACAAAAAAAGGAACTTAGAAAGATTATCCTGGCAAAAAAAAAAGAAGAAAATTCAACCTATTCTTAAGTCATAAACACGGGAGAGAAAATAATTTAGATCAGACTTAGAAAATGGATCACCAGAAGAAAAAAAAAATTCTCGCTTGCCTTTCAGGGCTTCCGTAACTGTATGTACAGTGAGTAGGATTTATATCTGCAGTGACAGATATGTACATATTACAATATGCAAATAAAATGACTGATCATATGTACATATTACAAAAAGGTGCATTAAAAACTCTAAGAATTATAATTTATAATGGCAGCAGCGGGTATTTGGTGTTTAAAAAATATGTAATATAAATAAATAAATAAAAGATAGATAAATAAATAAAGTGCTCAGGAAACACTTGTCTCTTTGTTTCACTACCCTCCATCCACCAGCAGATGGCAGTTTGTGTTCTCTAATCTCTAAACACTGGGATTATGTGTCAGTGTGAACAGTGTGTTGGAAACCAGGATGCCTTAAAAAAACAACCTTCATTTAAAAGCTAGCAGCCACATTCATTTCTTTTGTTCCTGTCTTTTGTTCAGGTTGCTCAATACTCGTTTAAATACTTATATATATTATTACAGATGCTGATTTATAATGAAGGTATATTACATGTTGTTTTGAAGGCTGAACTGTTGGAGCTGTCAGGAGGATCACACATCAGATGCTGTGAGTCACATTTTTGGGAGGAATTCGGTTAATTTGAATGGAATCACCACGTTCAACAGATTTGATCGTAAACATAAAGTCAATCTGTAAACCCAAAAATGTGCCGCTGACCAGTTGGAAACAGTCTTGACAGTTTTGCCCTGTGAGGAAAATTCCCATGAAATCTTTGTTGCAGTGTCCGATCTGATAGGACGCCGCTCTGCTGGATTATAACAACATGTTTACTGTTTGATTACTGATGTCAGTATCCTGCTGCTGCTTCCACTGAACATTATTGAACATGATTTTATTCATAAAACTGAGGTCTGTGGATTGTGTGGAGAAGCCAGGACGTTGCTTTTGAGTTTTAAATATATCTATATTCTGCTCTCTGATCACTACAAGAAAAGAGTCCACTCACCTGCATTATTTAGTCTAAACCTCAGCAACAGATAAATAAAACAAATGGTCTGCATAGCTAGATAGTGCTAGTGCTAAGGAGGGAAATACTTTTGTGACTCTGTAATTACTGTAATTATCAATTTCTACAGTGATCAACCACTTATATGGATCAAGAAGCCTGGAACAGAATTATTCCTGTAAAAATGCCATTTAAATAATTAGCTTATAGTAATCAAGTTATATTCTTATGGTCTTCATTTTATACGTGACAAAATATGGAAAAATATACAGTATATATACATTTTATTTTAATATTATAGGCATTAATAGCCTACAGTTTAATTTCAGGGCTGTTAAAAATGTAGAAAAGCACTGAAACCAACCAGCTGTGTCTTAGTTGCCTATTTACACCATTGATGTCACTGTATTTATTTAGGCTGTCACCTAATTATAATTTGAACGCCACTAAAAACAACACTCCAAGTCTATTTTGTCCAAACAATGTTTGTTTGGCAATGATTTCAATATTTTAGTTACAAAATCAACACACGAGAAATTTTATTTTTATTCTTTTTGGATTATTTTTTGTTATCTTATTTACATTGTTATTGATCTTATTTGTTATTATCTAAGTTTTACTTGATCATATTTTATTATTATAATAAAACTATTCCATTTGGAGTCAAAATTATACAATTTAGTTGTTTATTATTGATTTTATACTGTGCACAATGGTAGAATGTGATGATGCACAGGGTAAATGTCATGGCCAAAGGCTCCATTGTGTGCACATAGCCTCCTGTAGTGGATATCAGTAGTATTTTAGAGCCAGATTCCCTTTTAAGAAGTAGAAAACCCATTTGGCACACTTTGGGTGGCCAAATGGAGAGTCCGCCTGGTCCTATCCTATCCTTAATCTATGTGCTTTGTGTTATTTATATCTGCTTTGGCACAGTTGTAGTCAAGGAGTTGCTGAATGACTTCTGTGCATGGCATCATTGCTATAATATTGTTATCCACTGTCTAATCTAGAAAACATTTTAGACAAGGATAAAAATTTAAATTTTTTCTTTGGTTCATCACAATTTACTCAGGCATAGTAACAGTTACACTGTTACTGACACTGGGGATGAATTCTCTGAGGTCTTATCTATCCATAGAGACCAAGATCATGCATATAGACCTGGTAGTTGTGGAGCTATTCTTGATTTATTTTGGGTATGTCTGTCTAGGCCAACCACACCGTAAAGCACCCTAGGGCTTAAAAGGTTAAAGAGGCAGGCGCCAAAAATGGAGCGTTTCAGACAGACGGTGAATAAAGGTATATTCAGACAGACAGGATGAGAGAAATTAAGTGTTTTTTGAAAGTTAAAGCAGATAAACATGTTCTAGTTGAAACCCAAAATACAAGTACGACCCTGAAAATGCTAAGTTGAGTCAGCACACTGACTCAGCATCACCTGCAATATCTCTCACAGTTTGCTAACATTAGCCACCATAACAAACTTGTGGTAATACCAGTCCAAGTGAGACTGTAGCAGCAAAACTTCTGAGCTGGAGGCTGTTTTATTATGTCTGAATTGAACATTTCATCTGTAAGAGGAAGAATGTGTTCTTCAAAAGTTACAGTTTCACTTTAATATACACTGAATATGTCGTCTAACGAGAGAAGTGCAGTGTGGTTTCCTAAAAGGAATAAAAAAAAAAAAAACTCAACTTCCCCCATATTAACATTTTATTTAAAGCCTGTCTTGTGATTTCATTTATAAGCCGTGTTTCACTTGCATTTAAATATGAAAGCCAATAAAGTCAACCTCTCTGCTTCATAGAAGTTATAGAAGTATAAAAGTGGAGAGGTGATCTCACCGTTCAGGGCCATTTATCATCTTGACTTTACTGGTGAAGCCGCCTCAGTTCTTCTCTTACAGATGGCGTTCAGAGCAAAAATAAAACTTTACAAAGCGCTTTAACGAGACGATGCAGTTGGACGATGTGGCATTAACGTGGCGAGCTGCCATGATAGAAAACATATTGAAGGACCGCTGCTATAGACGATGATAAAAGGTTCAAAATTCGATCGGATGATCCGGAGGAATGCCGGACGTTCACCGACTTCCTGTCCTGTTACTTCTCTGCTCATTCATTCTGACTTTGAAATGTTAATTATTCCAAGTTTAGAAAGAAATATACACAACAGAGTTACTCAGATCGGGATGCAGGACAATTACAACATAACTTAGTTTGAGGTTCAGCTTTCTAACAACTGGGTGATCTATTTAGCTTTAACAAAAGCAGCAGCAACACAGCGTTATGAGTCATAAAATACGCCATGTTGACGCATCGCCGCAAAGGGCTGCAGCGTCGTCTATGTATGTATGTCTATGGTATCAACATTGGGGAGAATTATCATCAACTGTGCAGCTCTGCAGAGCTTTTTAGCCTCTTTTATCTCCTAGTTTTGGTTTTATAGCACATATACTGTTTGGTTTCAGTCCCGTCCAGCACCAGAGAAACAAAGTTAGAGACCAGCTGGTGAAGAAAGTGGAACATCTAGCATCTTAAAGAGACCGATATTTCTCTCAGGAGTTAGTGAGCAAACAAGAGCGAATACTGGACTTACTGTAAGTACATTCATCAGGAAAACTTGATCTGTGTATGACTTGCAAAAACCTAGTTCAGGTTTTGGTTCCTGAGACTGTTTCAGATCCTACTCTGCTGACTGATCCTGGTTCGTACTAAATCCTGGCAGTCATGTCGTTTAACACAGAGGTTCTCAAACTTTTTAGGTCCAGGGACCCCTTACAGGAGAGAACATTTTCCCAAGGACCCCCTCTTAATTGTAACACCAATTAAAGCATAATGCTTACAACCATTTGTACTCTAAGATGCCATTGGAGCTATTTCTTAATAGTAAAATTTTTCAACCTAAATACTTCAAACAGAGGGTGATTTTATTCAAACTGCATTTGAACTCAATTTAGCATTTCTAGCCTATATTTTCAAGTAATTGATCTTAAAAACTTTCAGAACAACAGTAGTAAGACTAGCACTGTCCTAATAAATCCAGATATTTAAACTTACCTCTGTAACGCTGACTGTCAGTAAGTTATGAACTTATTGCTGTGTGTCACAATCATATCACACTTTCTATTGACCCAAAGCTACAATACAATATTCTTGTTTTATATGTGAACCCTGGAACTTGGAGAGAAATGAAAGATCAGCCCAATCACCAGAACAAAAATGTTGGTATTGTAGGTTTCTGCAAACCACAGATACGTTGAATGTTGACATTTTTGTATTTGGTCAGAGCGAAAGTGACGTAGTGCAACGAGCGACCGTTATTGAAAGTTAGTAACGAGTATAACAAGCGATAAAGGATGGCTGGGAGGGGTCAAACACGTGTGAAACCAAATGTCAACGTTGTTACGTAACGTTGCGTAAGAAAGTCTGCTAAAGGCGGTTGTTGTTTATTTATGGTTGTCGCACTACGTTGCGTACGTTGCTGCGCTACGTTGTCGTTGTCACGTTACATTGTTGCGTTACATTGTTGCCTTACATTGTTGCGATACTTTGCCGCGTCGCATCACGCTGTTGTGTCACAATGTTGCGTCGCACTGTCACGACACGCTGTCACGTCACGCTGTCACGTCACGCTGTCACATCACGCTGTCTCCGTTGCGTTATGCTGTTGTGTTACTTTGTTACATTATTATTTGAACACAAACCATGATGGTTTTCTAACCTTAATCAAGTTGTTTTGTGGTCACGCTGTTATGTCACGCTGCTGTTACGTCACGCTGCTGTTACGTCACGCTGCTGTTACGTCACACTGTTACGTCACGCAATTACGTTACGCTGTTATTTTACAAATTGCAAATTGTCTCCTCGGCTGACCTCTGAGGGAACTGAGCCAAAAAGTCCAAAACAGAGGTTCTTGTTTTATATGTGCAAATGGTCCCTTTTTAATGATACAGAACAATTTATATAATTTATAGCAAATGATTTTGCGAAACCGTTGACAGAGTGCCACGGACCTCTGGTTTAACAAATGTAATATGAAGAAACCTATAAACACTTGTCATGCACAAGTTCACTCTTTCTTTGAGTTCATTCTTGCTGGAGTATTCTGATTATACGTTGAGACTTAACGCTGCATTCAGGCTCCGTGAAAATGCAATGAGAAAGCCACGTTAAACTGTTTTGCAATACGACCGTCAGTGTGAGCGACGTAGACTCAGGGCCAAGTCAAACTAGCATTTATAGCAGTACAAGACATAACAAAACCGCAGCAGTCATTGGATTTGTTTGCTGAGGCGAATTACTGTACATCAACTCTGATGCCAAGTTCAACTTTGACATGCAAATTGTCTTCTCGACTGACCTCTGAGGGAACTGAGCCAAAGAGTCCAAAACAGAGGAAGCTATCATGTGAGCCGTGTCAGTCCATCGGTTTTTATTAGGGCTGTTAATTGATTATAATATTAAATTGCAATTTATCACATGATTGTCCATAGTTAATCACTGTTAATCGCAAATTAATAGCACATTTTTTTTATCTGTTTCAAATGTACCTTAAAGGGAGATTTGTCAAGTATTTAATACTCTTTTCAAATATGCTGCTTTATGCAAATATATGTATATATTTATTATTGGAAATCAATTAACAACTCAAAACACTGACAAATATTGTCCAGAAACCCTCACAGGTACTGCATTTAGCATAAAAAATATGCTCAAAATCATAACATGACAAACTGCAGCCCAACAGGCAACAACAGCTGTCAGTGTGTCAGTGTGCTGACTTCACTATGACTTGCCCCAAACTGCATGTGATTATCATAAAGTGGGCATTTCTGCCCATAGAACCCTATTCATTCACATATCTGGAGGTCAGAGGTCAAGGGCTCCTTTGAAAATGGCCATGACAGTTTTTCCTCGCCAAAATTTTGCGTACGTTTGGAGCGAAATAGTATGACTTGCATTATTATTGCGTTAACTTTGACAGCCCTAAAAGAAATCTATAAACACCATGCACAAGTTCAGTGTTCACTCTTTTTTAAATTATTCTTTCTTTGAGTTGATTCTTGCTGATTATAAGTCGAGACTTATAATGCTGCATTCAGGCTACATGAAGCCAAGATGAAGCCAAGTTAAACTGTTTAGTATTACGGTCGTCAGTCTGAGCGACGTAGACTCTGGGCCAAGTCAAAGTAAGATTTATTGAAATTTTGCACCAAAATCAGTTCATTTAAACACAATTGCAGCAGGCAGTGGATTTACTTGCTGAGGCAAAGTACATCTGCACTGATGTCGAGTTCAATTTTGACATGCAAATTGTCTCCTTGACTGACCTCTGAGGGAAGAGTCCAAAACGGAGGATCCTATCATTTATATAACCCTGCTCTGCTGTCTCTTGAGTAAAGGGTGGGAGTCGGGACACGTTATATGGAAACACAAAGACCACTGCACAAGCAGGGCGTTGTTCATGTTACATTTAGTAAACAAGGAGGTAACAAGCAACAACATAGCAAAACGTATATTTATGCCTCTTTAATGACTTGGAGAGAAATTAAAGATCAGCCCAGTCACCAGAACAAAAATGTTGGTATTGTAGGTTTCTGCAAACCACCGATACGTTGAATGTCGACGTTTTTGTATTTGGTCAGAACGAAAGTGACGTAGTGCAACGAGCGACCGTTATTGAAAGTTAATAACGAGTATAACAAGCGCTAAAGGATGGCTGGGAGGGGTCAGACATGTGTGGAACCAAATGTCAACGTTGTTATGTAACGTTGCGTAAGAAAGTCTGCTAAAGGCGGTTGTTGTTTATTTATGGTTGTCGCACTACGTTGCGTACGTTGGCGCGTTACGTTGTCGCGTTACGTTGTCGCGTTACATTGTTGCGTTACATTGTTGCGTTACATTGTTGCGGTACTTTGCATGCTGTCGTGTCACGCTGTCGTGTCACGCTGTCGTGTCACACTGTCGTGTCACAATGTTGCGTCGCGCTGTCACGACACGCTGTCACGACGCGCTGTCACGACACGCTGTCACGTCACGCTGTCACGACACGCTGTCACGTCAGGTCACGTCACGCTGTCTCTGTTGCGTTACTTTGTTACGTTATTATTTGAACACAAACCATGATGGTTTTCTAACCTTAACCAAGTTGTTTTGTGGTCACGCTGTTACGTCACGCTGCTGTTACGTCACGCTGCTGTTACGTCACAGTGCTGTTACGTCACGCTGTTATTTTACAAATTGCAAATTGTCTCCTCGGCTGACCTCTGAGGGAACTGAGCCAAAAAGTCCAAAACAGAGGAAGCTATCATGTTATTTAGTAGGGCTGTCAATCAATTAAAATATTTAATCGCAATTAATCACATGATTGTCCATAGTTGATCACTGTTTATCGCAAATTAATCACACATTGTTTATCTGTTCAAAATGTACCTTAAAGGGAGATTTGTCAAGTATTTAATACTCTTATCAACATGGTGATACAGTGGACAAATATGCTGCTTTATGCAAATGTATGTATATATTTATCATTGCTGTTACGTCACGCTGTTACGTCGCGCTGTTACGTTGCGCTGTTGCGTTAGGGTGTTGCGTTAGGCTGTTATGTTTCGCTGTTACGTTATGCTGTTGCGTTATGCTGTTGCGTTATGCTGTTGCGTTACATTGTTACGTTGTTATTTGAACTCAAACCTTGATATTTTTCTAACCTTAATCAAGTAGTTTTGTTGCCTAAACCTAACCAATCATTTGCAACGTTAACCTCGTGGCAATGTGCATTTCTGTTAGCGTGATACGAGGCTGATATGAAACGTGTGTTTGGTACAGAAACATCGACATTCATCGTATCCCGTTGGTTTTGCAGAAACGTACAATGCCGACATTTTTTCTGGCGACTGGGTTGAATAAAACCCAGAAGGATCCTGTTAATTGACGGTTTTGGTCCCTTCCACTCTGGGTTGTGTTTGACTTTATCAGTGGTGAAAATTGGCCTGGTGGGAATCGTCAGTTCACCCGCTGATTCCAGAATTTGTCTCCTTTGAATGTCATTCCACACGCTGCCGTTTGATCTCTGCTGCGGCGCCGGATGAGTCTTCTTTACTGGACAGCTGAGGGCTTTTTCACATTGTTGTGGTCCCGCTGATGCTGGGAAGAACTGCGAGGGATCCAAGATATGTTTAGCTTGTCATCAATCATCTTGTGTGCATTACCTGCCTCCAGGCATTCAAGGCCTATACATACTATTGTCTCTTCTACAACTGGACTCCATTTTGGTTAACATGGTTCTCTGACGTCATTTCCTTGATTTCTGTCTCCATTATAAACACTGTTTGCATTACATGTAGTCTGAGAAAACAGACACTCACGCTGCTGTGCTACAGATGCAAATAGACTGTAGATGTGAGAACGTCAGGCAGGTTTTAGCTCCTTAAAGCTGCACTAATCAGTACACTCAGATGCCAGTTTATTAGGTACAGAAAATGAATCTAACGCAACAGTGCTGCAATAAATCTTATAAATATATAATGAATAAATAACCTTCATGAAGGATATGATCAGTTTATGTTGGGACTGTTGGTGTTGATTCAACCATTGAGCTCTATTGCATTATACAAAGACTACGGTACTATGCAAATCTGTGTTTTTTCTTTAACACATTAACGCAACTTGCAATTTTTCATTTTTAAAGCTAGAGTGAAGATACTGGTATCATATGAAATTAGAAAAACCTAAAGAATCCATTGGTACCAACCATGTCATACTAGCTTGTCAGGAAGAAGGTTAATTAACGCTCCAAATTTGCGCTAAATTTTGGTGAGGAAAAATTGTCATGTCCATTTTCAGAGGGGTCCCTTGACCTCTGACCTCCAGATATGTGAATGAAAATGGGTTCTATGGGTACCCACGAGTCTCCCCTTTACAGACATGCTCACTTTATGATAATCACATGCAGTTTGGGGCAAGTCATAGTCAAGTCAGCACACTGACACACTGACAGCTGTTGTTGCCTGTTGGGCTGCAGTTTGCCATGTTATGATGTGAGCATATTGTTTTATGCTAAATGCAGTACCTGTGAGGGTTTCTGGACAGTATTTGTCATTGTTTTGTGTTGTTAACTGATTTACAATAATAAATATATACATACATTTGCATAAAGCAACATATTTGTTCACTCCCATGTTGATAAGAGTATTAAATACTTGACAAATCTCCCTTTAAGGTACATTTT
>CAKALU010067774.1:20567-32014 GCA_916700995.1 Hozukius guyotensis | reverse complement strand
CTGATGCGTATTGGTGCGGGTGTGGGGGGGGGGGCTCTTTGTTGTATGCACCAAACACCACTTGGGGGCACTGCAACCAACGCCTGACATCAAATAGGAGGAGATGTATAAATATTTAAATATCAAAATGTGAAATGTGATTAGCATGCTTTATTAAAAATGGCACAAACATACTTAATTGACTCATACTGTTATTATAAACTGTATTTACAGTAATTATCAGCCTCCACATATACTTCGATAACTGAGGGGTAAAGAAAAAAAGGATTTGAACACTATTGTAGCTGTTACAGTTGTACTTTTAGCAATATCTACTTAACCTGCACCAATGTAAATTTTATATTACAGCATTATTATCATTGTACCGTGTATATTCAGAACATATTAGAGTTAACTGATTGTTATGACCCGTCATAACATGAAATTAACTTGTTTTCCCCAAGTCTCAAGTGGCTGAAATGACAGATTATGGGATAATATGCGTTTTATGTTTATGACAAATCTGAATGAAAGAAAGAAAAAGAAAACTACAATAAATAAGGAAAACAAGATTAACAAAAGTGACAACCCAGACTAACAAACTAATAATAAATGTTCATTGTGGCAATAAAGTACTATAAATTAGGTGTTACTTGAATGTGCTCTGTGTATATGTTTTTGGCAGCATTTTTGGTTAGCATATGATTGTTTTTACATTTTAGCCTTTTTTTAAGTTGCAGCTACATTACACATAACTTATCTAGAAATCCTACCATTTTCTAATTATTTATTTATTTTTCTGCACCAAATCAATCATCAGCAAGTAATATAAACTGCAATCTAGGACTGTATATTTACAAGAATCTGGTGATACAATACGTATCATAATACAGGTGCACAAAAAAAAGACCCTGAATGAACTGTGTTGAACTGAGGCGATGATAATCTTGACTGGAAGTGACGCACTTCTGCTTTCTGCAGCGTCATAGCAGCTGCACCGAATATCACATGATGCCTATAGGCATTGCTAAGCATTGACAATACATTTTTATCCATTGTTTTGTCGACCAAAACTAGAGTAAAGTCAAGACTTGTATCATCCAACTTCAGGCTAACAAAAGCTGTCTTTCTCACATTTTCAGTCTATAAATGCAGAGACTTTCGGAGAATGGTATCCTTTCATTGAGACAGCTGAACGTTTTTCATTAGATTTTGTAAAAACAACACAAAAGAAACCTTTGTAGTGAAAAGTGACAGACCTAACTGAAAGTAGTGCTGCAGCTGTTATCTAAATGACCTTGTGTGCTACAGTCTATGGGAAAATACAATGTGATTTTGATGTGCCACCATTACAGTCCATTCTTAAAGTCATCTTTCCCCCACGTCTGTTGTTGCTACGCAACCATGGCGTGGGGGGAAAGATCACGCCATAGGCGTACATTTTGAAGGGAAAATGACTGACAGCCCTCTTGTAGCCTACCAAGGCAGCTGCTAGTTTCACATCCAAGAGTGAAAATTTAAAGGAACAGTGTGTAACATTTCGGGGATCTATTAGCAGAAATGGAGTATAATATTCATAACTATATATTCATCATTGTATGATCACCTGAAACTAAAATCATGTTTCGTGAGCTTAGAATGAGTCCTTCATTATATTTAGGGGGCGGGTCCTCTTCACACAGTCCGCCATGTTGCTCCGCCATGTTTCTACAGTAGCCCAGAACGGACAAAAAAACACTGGCTCTAGAGAGAGCCTTTCACGTTTCTACGTTACCTGAAGGCCACCGTAGTTCTCCGACACGCTTGTGAAGCTGCGGTAACGTGAGCCGCAGAGTGTAAAACCGTGGTACCGCCAGCCGCCGTCTGACTTCCGTTGCTCCTAAAGTAGTGTTATTGTGGTAAGGATGGCCTCTGAGCAACGTGAACAGCATTACCACGGTTTTGCAATCGGCAGCTCACGTTAACGCAGTCTTGGAAAGTTGGAAAGGGAGGAGTGAACGGAGGGGTACTCAGTTGGTTTCAATCTGCAACCACACCACTAGATGCCGCCAAATCATACGCACTGTACCTTTAGCTGATTATCATAAATACAGATGTCACTCGTTTCTTATGATGGGATTGCCACCGTGTTACCACAGTAATGTCGTGGTGGTAAAAGCGAGGGATGAACTTGATAACTGTAGTAGTGCTTGAATCCCGATGACAGGATTTTACCTCCTTTGACCACAATGTGATCAGCAATGGCAGAGTGGCGCTGTCCGTATTTATGCTTGTGTCCTTTAGGAGAAATTAAGCAACTGCTGAAGCAACGTTTTAAAGTTTGTGACTCACAGTAACTCCGCTGAAACTTTAGCCAAAATATGAGATATTCCCGTCTTGTTATTTTTTTGTAGTAAATGAAATTCGAGCTGATATTCATCTGCTGGCCTTCAATAAGTTTGTTCCTGCACCTCAAAACACTTTGGTTGGAAAAACCTTACCTATTGCCTACAAACTGTTGCTACAATTCATCAGTTTATGACAGCAGACCAGAGGAACCTAAACCCATCGCTTTATCAGTTTATCTCGGGGCCAGAAGCGCTGCTACACAGAATGATAAAAGACTGACTCAGCAGGCAAACACACCACTCAGTGGGGATGATGGAGACTTAGCTGCTTGGAGCTAAACTCTGAAAAAGGATGCATGTCCGTGTTGAATGGTGAGGAATTGACAATATATTTCTTCGGAAAATACAGTCTCAGATTTATATCGTCCATAAAGCTGTTGTTGCACTGCTGAGTTACTGGGCTGTGGAGCTAAGGAAACGGTCGGTGACAAAGCAGGTATTTTGCCTCAGGGTAAAAAAGAGACATCTGCTTTTATATCAAGGGTGGAACACTTTCTTCCCATGGTTCCAACCAAGGAAGTAAAACATATTTATAGTTGGGGCTAATTGGACTGTTTTCATTCATGTCAGTGATTAGGTGCTTGACACGTCAAAACCATGAGACCATTGATAATGAAAGTTTAGATTACACATAATCTACTAAAAATTATGTTTTAAGAATACGTCTGAGGACAGGAAATGAAGATAAGATAATGAAGGATTTCTCTGTCTACTCTGGTCTGCTCTTTACCTTTGTAGGTAGGGCAGTATTGTCTGTGCGAGACACTATTATTGTTAGTTTGTAAAGTTCAGATCTCCACCAGGTGTATCTGCAACGACCACTGGTGTAATGTTTAATTGAATGGATACAAACCACAATTGTCTAACCCCCAGTCTAGACCGCAAGCGTATCAGACACGTGTTTCACTCGCACGCCTGATGCAACACAAACAATCTCATTTTATTATATGCAGCTGTCTGCATTGTCTCGCGTCTCAGCTGTGTCTCACGGGCGTAACTGCAACCTGAAGCATTTTAGCTATATACGCTTCAAGTGTATTTTTTCGACAATACACATGGGCGTGGTTGATGCCCAATAAAAAGGCACTGAATAAATATATTTATCTACATTTTGCAACCTGGGCGGAGCGGATTGTGCCGTCTCTGACTCTGTCCAATACTCTCCCCTCACTTTTGCCCAGCAGCTGGAAAGCAAGACACAGGAACTTTTTGGGTATTGAGGAGTATTTTTGCAGCGTTTATTCATGGGAAATCTATAACCTATACTGTTCATTCCAACTCATCACATACTGAGTCTTTGTCAGAGCCCTCGGCATCACTCTACAGTCGCAGTAAACACATGCTTAACGTTGTGACTTCAAACAAAATCACTTGCTTAGGTTTAGGCAATAATCCCACTTAGATAGGTTTAGGAAAAAACATCATGGTTGGGCTTTAAATTAGTACGTTTGTAAAGTGAAAATAAAACATAACGCACGGGACACAAACAGCCTGGATGAAAGCATTGTGTTTGTTCTCTTGCTCTCGTTCAAACACACATACTACACACTGATTGATCCACAATCATCTGCATCAGTGTTTTTTTTTTTTTTTTTAAGATTATTATTTTTTTTTTTGCCTTTATTTGGATTGGACAGATTGATAGACGAGGGAAGAGAGAGGGGGACGACATGCAGCAAAGGGCCACGAGTCAGATTCGGGCTGCTGGCGTAAAGACTCATTTAAATCAGTGATGATGGAAAAGCAAATCAGGAATACGTTTTCGGCTAACCAAGGCGTGGAAATCTGGACGATTCCTAGTCGCTAGCGTAAATTCCAAACTGAAGCAGTTGTTGGTCAGAGGAGTGAGGAGTCAGCAGTCAGTGATGATATAAAACAGTCAATAAAATATGTTTTCAAAAACTGTGAATCATCGCAACCATGAAAGGTCCAGTTATAAATGAGTACAAAAAATATTGGCTGATGGGTCCAATAGTATATGCAAGATTGATAGCCTGAACAGACAGATACACACACGACCGAACACATAATCTCCCCCGGGGTTACGCCTGGCGGAGATAGTTATGTTCTCAGACAATTCTCATTAATTTACAATATACTGTAGCTACTGTACCTACTGTATACTGCATATAAACTTTAAATGTGATCAATCAACTTTGAGTTGAATGACTAAAATGCTAACAAAGGCAAGATCCACAAAAACCTGCACAAACCAGTCTGTGAGAAACTGTGAGCAGCTTTGTGAGATCACAGCGTAAAGACAATCACAGGGAAATTATTGCCACAAATGAACTTCACTGGGATTCAAGAGTAATTAACCAAAACTTCCCCTAACCAGACCCATGCTGTCTAATTCCTTCATCCACAGAGAGCAAAACGGGTGAAGCAGCCTCATTTTAAAAGCAATCTGCCGTTCTCATCATAAGCCGGGGATTTTCATTAGCATCTTGTTACTGCTCAACAGCACCGCAATTACCTCTTAATTGAAGCTCATTTTGCTCATATTTATGCTATAATAATCAAGACTGCATGCCACTGAGCCTAGAATTAGATGGAAATTGCTACATATTTGAATGCCAATAGTTGACTGAGCCTTTGCCAGGTATGCCATTACACAGAATTAATGTGTCACGCCTACAGTTAAAAGTAGATAATATATAGAAAAACAAGAGTCTGCAGCCATGTGGAGCTTTGCGCTAAATGCTAATGTCAGAGTGGCAACATGTTCATAATGACCATGCCACCATGCTGATTATTAGCAGGGTCACCTTCGCATGGTAACATTTGCTAATTGACAGATCCAATGGACTGATCAAGTCCTGCCCCCCTTAGTTACTGTTGCTAGGTCGGAAGAAGCTTGACTTCCGCAGCGACCTGCAGTCGGAGCTCCGTTGTGGAGAGCTCTGCGCCGGAAGCCCAGGCCGTATTGCTGGGCTCGCTGGAGGGAAGGGAGGCATGGGAGAACCAGAACCAGGATGGCGCAGGGCACTGTCAGACCCTGCTGCAGTAAAATGAGAGGTTTTCTAAAGGGTCTCTGGTGCTCGGAAATACTACTGCTTTTGTCCACAGGAACCGCCAAAATCAAATGTGACTATATACAAGGTAATGTGTCCGTGAAGATTGTGACACCAATGTAATGTGACTAACATAGTTACCTTTGAACAGACATAGCATATAGTACATGTATAACCCAACAGGAAAGGGGAACGTTGAACGAGGTTCTGCCAGGTTCCAAGCTTGCTCAACTGTTATTGGAGCACAGAGAGAAAAGGGGCGGGACTTAGGAAGGGTCATTTAGCATTAATCAAAAAGTACAGCTGAGGCTGATGGGAATGTATGTAGTTTTGCAGGTATTTGGTCATAAAACAAGGGGTTTGATTAAAAGTTAGGGGATCGCTAAAGTTATTGCAATTCATCCTGTGGGGGACATACAATATTAGTAACAAAATTTATGCCGAAATATTTCATCGAAATTATACAAAAATATATTTCACTTGATAGGTGAAAACATTGATAGGCTGGTGGTGCTAGATGAAAAGTCAGAGGATCATGAATGTCTGTACCAAAATTTCACAACAATCCAACCAGTAGTTGGACCAACACTGCCATTCGTCATGTTGCTAGCATGGCTAAAAACATTTAAAGTGCATTTAAAGAACAGTATCTGTGTGAATCACATTTGAATTGTACTGCATACTATACATAGACCGTATATAAGAATTGGACGTAGTAGTCACCATAACGTCACCCACTGGTTTGTGGACTGCAGTTTTGAAGCCTCGAGTTCGGCATTTTGGCCGTCGCCATCTTGGTTTTTGGCCGTCGTCATCTTGTTTTTTTGCATCCAGAAGTGACACGAGAGGGTGAAGCTAAACAAAACCGAATGCTGAATAAGAAATTTTTAGGCGACCAAAAAGGTTCAAATTAAATGAAAACACTTTGAAAAGGTTAAAGTTGTAAGACGAAAACACGAACAACTCCCAGACTGGACAATGCCGTGGTAGCGACCTGTCAATCACAAGGTAGCCACGCCCTAAAGCATCCCCTGCTTTATGGTCTATTTGACTCTAAATGGGACCATAATTTACTAAATGAACATCATGCTGTATTGAAGAAGACTTTAAACTAGTGACTGAGTCCATAAACTCATGTTTACAATGTTTACTGAGGTAATGAATCAAGTGAGAAGTAGGGCCATTTTCTCATAGACTTCTATACAATCAGACTTCTTTTTGTAACCAGAGGAGTCGCTCCCTGCTGGATATTAGAAAGAATGCAAGTTTAAGGCAAGTTTAAGGCAGTTTCATTGACTTCACTTTTCAGACTCCGAAGTTACCCACTGATACTATACAGGCACCGTAGGCAGAGTTGATTGTATGTGACATTAAATTCCAACGGGGAACGATTAATTGCACCCTGATTGTCACAAAAAAGGCCTCTTAGTGAGGAATTTCCCAACCTTCCAAACACGACACACAACTATAAATATAATAAGGCAGTCATACTGATGCACCTGGCAAGGCAGAAAGAAATGACTTGGCCTTCGCTGCAGCTCCGTTCTAAATGCGTCCCATAGATCAGGTAGACAGAGCTGGAGCCAGAACTAATTGAGCAAGGCTGGTTCTCCTGCTGGACTTGGGCGATTCCCCCTCCATGACTGATGGATGTGTCTCAGAGGGAGAGCGTGGCCCTTCTGCTACTATCACACTGCCTATAATAATATCTGTTGGATCGCACTCAACCTGATGAAAACTATGAACATGTATTTAAAAAAAATAAAGCACACAGTAAGGTGCTCATGTAATTATTTCACTGAAGAAATGTTCAAATCTCTGTCTGGTACTAATGTTTACCTGCTGAGACAGCAGTTAGGCTTTGATAACGAAAAAATATGACAGCTCTGCAGTTTCATCCACTAATTAATTAATTTCAGCTACAATCACAAATATTTTCTTCCCAAAGATGCCTTATTCACATGCATCTGCTTGGACAGAATATGCTAATGAGCACTCTCTGGACGAGCTGTAAATACAAAAACAGAATTTAGACAAGTGGAAGCTGCTTAACTTGTACAGTACAACTGAGGCTGATGGAAATGTCATTAGTTTTACAGGTATTTGGTTATATAACAAAGTATTATTGACATTTTGACCTGATGGTGGCGCTACAGGAAAAGTCAGGGGATCACCAAAACTATGAATTATCCTCCGTGGAAAGACAACATTTCATGGCATCCCAGGGTTCTAGTACTCGAGTCCGGTCTCCGGTAATTTCAATAAAATTAATGTTTTTTTTTCAATGGAGTCTGGTGGCTTTGGCGAGAGCACGGATGGATACAACGGCTTCAGATCCCCGTCGGAAAAGGCAGTCTGACGGCAAGGTAAAGCAGTGAAAATATTCTAAATATAGCGTACACTTGAACTGATATTGATTTTTTTAAGTGACTCTTTCTTTTAGGTGACTAAAATCCGTTTTGCTGCTGCCTCCGTCCACAGCAGCACATTGCTTTGCTTCCTTGCAGTAACTCCTGTCTGCTTCTCTAAACTGGGGGTGTGCCGACCGTCATCTACTGGTAATAGACTGAGGATGGATAAGTACCTCATACAACCCCACTTTAAAACACCCAAACTATCCCTTTAAGAAGACCTGTGATTTGAGACCCTCTCAGGCTCTGTCCAAGATAAAATATGCTTCTATAGAGTTGTGCAACAACACAAAGCCTTATTTGGACACCTAACTGATGACTACCAGATGTCGAATTCTGACTCCCTCAAAACCTGGGAAGCCGGGAGGACCAGCATACAAAGACACTGAAAATGGAATCAGCCTAAAGTAAAGGAAATATAGAGATATATATGGTATAAGGAAAATCTAAGTACGGAAAGATTATAATAATATAAAACAACTTAAAAAATATGAAATGTGAGCATACAAAAGCCACCTATCATATAGTTTTGGCCTCACCGATCTCATCAACCTCATTTCCAGCAGCAGCAAAACCCACAACATGTAACCTGCCCGGCACCACACAGCAGCCAAAGTTGGGCGACTAGCTGGTGGACATAGTGGAATATTTAGCATTTAGCAGCTAAAAGGAGAGTCCATATTGGTCGTATGATCGCCAGGTGGCCAGAAACATGACTCAAACTGAATGCTTGAATATGTATTAAAATAATCCCTTCGAAGCGAAAATATTCAACCCTATGGCATAAATCCTTCATTTCCATAACGATAGAGAAGAAATGATTTTACTGGGAGAAATGGGTCAAGGAAAACGTGTTCACTGCAAAAAATCTGCACAAAAACTGGGTCTACCTATTTTAGAGAAGATGGTAATGTGACAATCTTAGTTAGATCACAGTTATATGGCAAAGGGATGTGGATGAAGGTATAAATAAAATATTACTAGATAACTTTATTTAAATATTGAACATTTGTTTGATTTATAATCCAAAAATGATTACCGTGAGCCTATTCTTTTACCATTATTAAACCTGAAAATTGAGTTGACTGTGTTATGCCTGCAAACAATAGAGTGGGTTATGCAAATATGCTCAGTCACACTAAATACACCAACCATACAGCACCCAGCAGCATGTCTCATTGTTGTAGCCCTGCTCAGACCGCAACCTGTCAACCACCTGCTTTGGCCTCTCTATGTTTGCATGTATACTTGGAAAGAATGCGGTTATGTATTTTTAATCTCAGCACTTTTGTGAAAGGACATCTAGCCTCTCATTAGGGCACTCTTCTGACCGCATTCCTTGATGACATTTCATCTTGATATTACTTATGTTTTTATCACTGAATGTAGGCTACACCCAATTCAACTGCTATAAGCAGACATGATGTTTACAAGTGCAAACAGCTGCAGACGGCAAATTATTATATCAATAAGAACATCCTCTTGCATTCAGCACTAATTGTAGTTCTTCACACTATATATATATATATATATATACTGTATGTCTATGTGTGTGTGTGTGTGTGTGTGTGTGTGTGTATGTGTGTTGAATAAAGATGTATGACATCCGTACGTTCTTGTCACATTATGCCACATTGTGAATTAAATTAAAATATACTCTATGAGTTGTCATGAAAACTGTAATGCTCATCTCACAGAGATCATAAAATACAGCCACATAACAAAACAATAGACAGCTGATGAAGCATGCATGCATATGTCACACGTCAGGAAGAGTGTCGGGCTTTGAGGCAAATTTTCTTCAAATTTTCTTTTTCCCATAGACTTACATTGAGAAAGACACATCTGTAAATCAGCGGATATTTTTCTTGTTTTTAGGTAAATCAACTTCCCAGTATAAACCCTTAAATAGTCCTTAATCATTAGGTCCTAAAAGTTGTAAAATGCACTAATAGCCGAATAAGAGTTTGCGACTGCGACCATAATCTAGGAGAAAATACGTTTCCCTTATAAGGCTGCAGCCAGGTTGGTTTTAGAGAGCTCACAAACGTGCCAAAAACTGATGTGACTAGATTGGTTGAAAACAATTTCTCTGTGAACAGAAACTAATCTGGCCAGCGTGTTCAGCCCGTGCCTCTCTGCAGGAAACCTGTGGTAAAACACTGCAGAAAGCTTGTTTATCACCTAATAAAATGTTGTCATTTTATGTGTGTGAAGAATGGCCGCTGCTACGGTGGCTTGACAGACGGCTGTGTTCACTAAACCACGCTGACAACTCCATCAGTCGTTGGGATCGCATCACCATCCATCAGTAGTGAACAATTACATTATCATTCATCTCACCAGAGAAATTACATTAGCACTCATTCAGGGAGTTTGTCATCCATGACCAGGACCTGCACTCATCCAGTGTAGCCGTGGCGTGACGGCAGATTCCACGCAGTGTTTTACTGCATCGCCCTGCAGTCAATCTGACGCACCTACAGTATATGTTAATAGTTATCATAGGATATTATTTTAAAAGCTCACAGCTGATGTCATTTTTCATTTAGTAGTTGATTACATGCTATAGTGCTGCTAACATGTAAAATAATATGCTTTAGTTATATAATATCTTATAGTTGCATGCTATTTTTTTTAATGAGGTTTATTATAATTTTGTTCTCATTCCTTTAAGGGCCATTGTAATACTACTACTACTACTACTACTACTACTACTACTACTAGACGGAAATTGGGGACAAAAACGTGCCATGGGAATTTCAAAATAAAGGCGCATCTTTAAGATGATGATGATATGTATGTATTTACTTTGCATCGATGATATCGGATCGTTGACCATTGAATCGTATCTCGATCCAGATCGATGTATCATTACTAGGGCTTTCCTCTAACCAAAGAAATTCTTAGTCGACTAACACTCATACGATTTTGTCAACTAATTGATTAGTTGATTTAATCGACAGATCTGTAAATCTTTCTCCACAAAGAGTCACACAAAAGCAACACTTTAAATCTTGTGTTTTACCAGAGACGTGCTCATAAGTTTCTTGGAAATAAGTCATTCAGCATGAAAAAAGCATTAAAAAAATTACTAATTGACAAACAAAAATCGTAGTCGACTAAGATCAAAACGACCAATTAGTCGACTAATTGACTGAGAGGGGAGCAGCCCTAATCGTCACAACCCTATCAAATACAGATGTTTTGTGTAAAAATGGTAAAGCAGCATTTCCACTATGGGAACAATGCATGTCCCCATAGTGGACATAGAGCCTATGACTGCCAAACCATCCATAACTCAAACACTGTTGTTAAGTTTGCCAATATAAACGGCAGTCATCGGGCTCATAACAGACAATGACGAAGGCACATACAGGGCGTAGACAACGTGGTGCACCAACAACAACCTGGTCCTAAACACCAAAAAGACCAAGGAAATCATTGTGGATTTTAGGACTACTAAGAAGACCACACACAATGCCTTTATTTTCTGAGGAGGCTAAGGAGAGCCAACCTCCCCCAAAAGCTGCTCGGCAACTTTTCCAGATGCACCACAGAGAGCATCCTAACCAACTGCATGACAGCCTGGTGCAGCAGCTGCACCAGAGCTGACAAAAAGGCCCTCCAGCGTGTTGTGAAAACTGCACAGGACA
>CAKALU010067774.1:10093-20547 GCA_916700995.1 Hozukius guyotensis | reverse complement strand
AAAAAGCATTAAAAAAATTACTAATTGACAAAAAAATCTTAGTCGACTAAGATCAAAAAGACCAATTAGTCGACTAATTGACTGAGAGGGGAGCAGCCCTAATCGTCACAACCCTATCAAATACAGATGTTTTGTGTAAAAAAGGTAAAGCAGCATGTGTTCCTCCTCAGAAAGATTGTTTGACATTGTCCTGATCTGCTGATGGAGTTTGACGTCCATCATTCAGGGTGCTGCTACAGGCAGCTCAAAACAAAGACACACCCAGGACTGAGAGGCAGAGCAGTTGAAAGCAATCAATCATTTACGTGATCAGAGTTCAAAGCAGAGTTCAACATCAGTCAGTGACGGTGAACTAAGCAGGCAAAACCGGGAACAGGCCGAGATGATAACGACTGAAAATACAGGAAAAATATAAAAAAATGTAGCTAATGCGACAATTTCCTTCAGGATAACAAAGAGGGACTTGTACTCTGCAATGATGACAGGATCTGTCACCTCCTGGAAGGGATCCAGCAGCTCATACTCTGCGTAAGCAAGTCAGTCAATCAGTCTCTCTGCCTACCTAGGTATGTGAGAGAACCCCACTTAGGAAGGATCCACTACTACTAGTACTGGATCACCCGCAATGCACTTTACCCAAAACCTATAAGTTGACAATCAATACCAGATGCATACTGGTCCAGCATCCTGGATTTTTTTTAAAGGCTGGGGAAATTGTAACCCAGAAATGATGCCGATTAAAGCCCAGCACAGTTGAAAAAAAAACAGTGAACTTCCCCTTTCACTTTGCCCCAGTGCACAATCACTCCCTAATCACGTCACAACCATTCCCCAAATGACTGATGAACCAACCTGCCACTTATATGAAATCTTGTCACATAAATATCATCCATGAAGGAACAATGCATGTCCCCATAGTGGACATAGAGCCTATGACTGCCAAACCATCCATAACTCAAACACTGTTGTTAAGTTTGCCAATATAAACGGCAGTCATCGGGCTCATAACAGACAATGACGAAGGCACATACAGGGCGTAGACAACGTGGTGCACCAACAACAACCTGGTCCTAAACACCAAAAAGACCAAGGAAATCATTGTGGATTTTAGGACTACTAAGAAGACCACACACAATGCCTTTATTTTCTGAGGAGGCTAAGGAGAGCCAACCTCCCCCAAAAGCTGCTCGGCAACTTTTCCAGATGCACCACAGAGAGCATCCTAACCAACTGCATGACAGCCTGGTGCAGCAGCTGCACCAGAGCTGACAAAAAGGCCCTCCAGCGTGTTGTGAAAACTGCACAGGACATAGTTGGCATTGAGCTGCCATCACTAAAACATCTTCACAACACTCGCTGCATGGGTACGGCTAAGAACATAATAAAGACATTACTCACCTTGGACACCATGTGATTAAGCTCCTCCCATCAGGCAGGTGCTTCAGATCAATCCACACATGCACAAATAGACTGAAAAGCAGCTTCTTTCCTTTATTGGACTTTTGCTACTGCTGCTGATGATGTATGCACATTTGTTAGTTGTATTCTAGTGTTATTGTACCATACTCATATTACTTATATTGCTCAGATTCTGCAATTTTTTATCACTGATATTTATTACTAATCTTTTATCTCATTCGTGCCTTATTTATTCCTTGTAAATAGTCTTTTGATACAATGCACCATTTGAGGGCACCTTGCATTATGACAATAAAGTTCTTGATCGATTATGCTACCACCACCAAAGGTGAATGATGTAAAATATATATTTTATATAAAATATAAAATAATATGTTGGCTAATTGAACAACACATTTATGATTTATTTTATTGTAGCATATCGATGCAATAATATTGTTTATACATTTACTGCAGCACTAGCCTTCTATAAATGAACAAGACAATTAGTAGATTAAAATGAATATGCAGACTTCTATTGCAGACATGTGGGATTGAAACAATGAGGTGTTGTGCCAGTGCTCTGGTCCCACTCCTGAATGGCTGCTTTAATTTATGTATGCCACCAGATGTCGCTGTTCATGCTGAGAATAAGGTTTTGAATCTTTTTCAGCACAGGTAGAAAGAAAACCCCAACCCCGACCATCACTAAGAAAATGTATCGGGTCAGGATCCTAAAGTGCAGATTAGTGCAAAAAAAAAAAAATTAAAAAAATGTAGAAAAAATAAAGTTGATGTACAGAAAAAATAGTTAAAATTTGGAAAAAAATAATGTCGACATATACAGAAAACTATTTACAAAAAAAATGTTGATTTACAGAAACATATTTACAAAAAATGGAAAAATTGATGTTGACGTGTAGAAAAAATATGAACAAAAAATGTGAAAGAAATAATGTTGACATACAGAAAAAATATTTACAAAAAATGTGGAAAAAAATAATCTAGACATACTATGAAAAAAACATATTTACAAAAAAATAAAGTCAATATACCGAAAAAAAAAATATTTACAACATTTCTGTAATTACTTCCATGCTCAAGTGTAAATCAGTAGATGTCACCTTCTCTGTAACCAAACTGAGTCATCCACCGTTGAGTCTCCTTTAATATGTGAATCCCCTCATATCAGGTTAATTGACCACATAACACATTATCTCATCAAGTATCTCTCTCAAGAGTATTCAATCATTCCTCAAATAAACAAAAAATACACAAAGAAAAAAAAAATATTTTAACACGTCTTTCCCAAAACAATGATCTGCGGTAAAATATAGTTTTACGCAGAAATCGATCATCTTTAATCATGTGACCTAATACCTCATCTGAATGCGCCCTGGTTGCTGCTTATTTAACAGCTGATTGGGCTTTTGCTCCTGTTTGGATCATCGAAACCCGCGAACACACACAGAGAGAGAGGTGAGCAAACAATAATGACTAATCATAAACGATCAATCAAATAAACGACGAAATGATTATAGTGATTATAGTGCAGCAGAAGTGTGAATAATGAGAGTTAATGTGCGGCGTAAAGTGTAGCCATATAATAATATGTGTGTCTGTGTGCGCCACCAGCACATCATAATAATAGCAGTAATAATATTAATTGGTAGCCTATTGTTGTTGACTAATGGGCATATATTAAAATGATGACAGTGGTAATGTAAATAACCTCATTAATATAATTAACATTGTTGTTCTCATGTGGTCGGTCTCACTTCCTCTGAGCTCCAAACATACTATTGATTTTATATGTTTTAACCCACCCTAAAAGTACAGAGAATCTATAAAGACATGATTCATAATGACATGTTTGTCCTGTGAAAACCACTGTAGATTTGGATTTCTTTCTGATAAACTAAAGCGTTTGTGGGTTGAGAAACTTCTCCTACTTCTTAAGCAAAATAAACTATTTAAAAACACACAAATTATTGTGATAAAGTTGAGAAAACAGCTGATGTTCTTCTTGCACAGGAGAAGCTGACGTTTTGTGCAGGACAGCAACGTACAGTAGGCCTAATATCCTCATATCTGAAGACTGGAAAGTAGGTAATTTTGCATGATGCTTCAAGTCCCTATACCCAACTTTACAGTTGGTAGACACAGACTGGAAGATGGCCTTTACCAGGAAGGTTCCTGTTTCGTTCAGGAGTTGAAGATGGGGTAATTGCAGCCTTCTGTGCCTACTTTGATTTTGACTTGGCTTACCCACCCTACATGAAGAATACATTACCCTTTCTCCAATGTACTATACAGAACATTACTGTGGTGGGTGAAAAGCCCCTATACCAGTCACTGTAACCCGAATGATCAATCTACTCTACTAAAAATGCCACGACCGTATAGACCAGGGGTCAGCAACCTTTACTATAAAAAGAGCCATTTTAGGCAAAAAAAAAAAAAAAAAATCTGTCTGGAGCCGCAAAACATTATACAGCTTAGTAACAATTTATAGTCTACTGTAAATCTAATGCAGTGAGGGCCAAAGTACAAATGTACAATTAGGGTATTAGATTAGGGTCACATTGAGGGAAAAAAAACAAGGAGATTTCGAGAATAAAGTCATAATATTACGGGAAAAAAGTCGTAACTTTACGAGAAAAAAAGTCGTAATATAACGAGAATAAAGTCATAATATTACGAGAAAAAAGTCGTAATATTACGTGAATAAAGTCATAGTATTACGGGAAAAAAGTCGTAATATTACGAGAATAAAGTCATAATATTACGGGAAAAAAGTCGTAACTTTACGAGAAAAAAAGTCGTAATATAACGAGAATAAAGTCATAATATTACGGGAAAAAAGTGGTAACTTTACCAGAAAAAAAGTCGTAATATTACGAGAATAAAGTCATAATATTACGGGAAAAAAGTTGTAACTTTACGAGAAAAAAAGTCGTAATATAACGAGTATAAAGTCGTAACTTTACAAGAAAAAAGTTGTTATATAACGAGAATAAAGTCATAATATTACGAGAAAAAAGTCGTAAGATAACGAGAATAAAGTCATAATATTACGAAAAAAAGGCTTAGCTTTACAAGAAAAAAGGAAAAATAACACATCACTACTTTATAATATTATGATTTTATTCTCATAATACTACGACTTTTTTCACGTAAACCTTTGACTTTATTTTCGTAATATTATGACTTTATTCTTGAAATCTCTGATTTATTTTTTTTCTTCAATGTGGCCCTAATACTCCATCGACCTACAACAATGATAAATAAAAATGAAAATTTAAACAAAAAACAGTTATTTATTTCCACTAATTTTTAAAAAAAAATCCTCAGGGATCCACTGGAAAGGGGCTAAAGAGCTGGAGGTTGCTGACCCCTGGTATAGACGTACAAGGTATAGAAGAACCACCTTCACCTTAATGACACTGCTTCCACATATTGGTCTAAGTAATGCCCACGAAGCCAACTTTAATATAACTTGTGGACTAAATGACAGTAAGCCAACTTTTACATTATTCAAATCTTTCAGGCATCATGTGTATCATAAACATGGTTAGCGTGTGCTACGTGTGCTATCTGATAGCGATCATAATAATAAAAACAATGACACTATTCATTGTTGATAACTTGCATGCAAAGAATGTTCCTCTTTTTTTCTTATCAAATATATTTGTACATATTAACACACTGTGGCTTCTATGCTGTAAGATTCTTGTGAATGGAGTATAATTAAACCAGGACAAGAAGTAGACTTTCAGTCCCTCGATGTGTACTGTACAGTGTTGATGATAAGTTATATGTTACCCTTAGAAATATTTGAAATTTTTAAGGGAGTTGTGGCTGAAAAACGTTGAAAGAAAAAAGGGGGGAAAAGAAATTGTTCAATGAAATTTGTTATACTGGATTGTATTGTGTTGCTTTGATACAGTTTACATTATTCAGAAAAGAATTTACTGATTTTTGAAATTCTGTATTGATAGAAAATATGTTTGTGATGTTTTTACATCAGTTTTAACATACTTTGTATGACTTTTATGATTTAAATATTGATAGTGTAAAAAAAAGTCATTGATTAATGATGTATTGATTTAGGTTAATAAATGTGGGAAAACATTATTTTTGACTGTTTCTCATGTAGTTCTCATGAGTACAAATTTGCCATCATAAGGTACAAAGTGTTTGTCACTGGGGCAGTAACCTCTTAAAGGCCACATTTGTTCCATTTCCAAGGGTACATTTAAGTCCTAAAGAATGAAGGTCCATTTTTGTCCCCAGGGGTACATATTTGGCCCCATAAGGTACAATCGGTAAGGGTACTAAAATGCACCCTTGTTAAAGGGTACAATGGGTGAACCTTTGAGGGTACTGCCCCAGTGAAGAATTGTTGGACCCCTTAAGGTACAAACTTAGCACATTATTTCTGACAGTGTACCCACCCAAAACTTATGATATTAGTTTCATTATGTTCCCAGCAGTCTGTCAAACCACTTTTGGTAGGGTGAGTTCCATAATGCCCCTGGAGATTAAAGTGGCAGTAGGCAGTATATTTTTGGCATCATTGGGCAAAAATTCCATAATAACCTTTCAGCATATTGTAATTCAAGTGTTCTGAGAGAAAACTAAACTTCTACACCTCCTCATGGCTCTGTTTTCAGGCTTTAGAAAATCTAGCCCGTGACGGGAGACTTTGGCTGCATCTTAAAACTCTTAATTTTCATTTCCTCGCTCCTCGATCCTCGCTTGAACCGGAAGTTGTTCTGGTGCGCCATCTTGAAGACTGTTCCAAAGCTCATATTACTGCATCGAGGAGCGAGGATCGAGGATCGAGGAGGCTTGTCTGTGTTAACTGTAGCTCTGAACAGCAGCAGAAGGACCTGCAGTATCTCTCCTTCACACACCGCCAGTGAAGCAGCCTGACACTGACAGTGGTTTATAAGACCTGACAAACTGACATAAAATAACTTTATGCATTTATTAGAAAGATTTTTCTTTTCATGGTCTCTTATGTCCCCCGTTAACTTTTATTAATGATTCTATTAAAGTCAGAGAGAGTAGGAGAGTCTGTCTGTCAGCAACAAACACCTTTTACATCATTTATCCTCATTTCCATTCAGTCACATGAGGCTGATAATTCCTGAACATCAGGTTTGATATGAGTTACATCATTTACATTTTCCCTTTAGCCTAATAAATAATGTCCAGTGTTCAAAAGACACCATAGTCATATTCTGGGTTATTAAATAATGAACTCACAATCAGAATATTACTAACTACAGACGCTAATAATGAATATATAATATAAAGATATTGTGCCAGTGGAAATGGTTCCTGGTCCTCTAAGCAGGACTCAGTCCACAGTAGAACTACAGACTGCAGCTTGCACTTGTCTTTATTAGTATTAGTACAGTTCAGACATAAACAGCTGTTAAAGTCCACTGACAGCTGATCCAGCTGTGATCAGCTGCTGCTGTCATCAGAAACTGACATCGCTTCACGTGATGCTTCAGAGGAAACGACCGTCTTTTGTCTCTTAAATCGTATTTCCTTGTTTCCTCTGTCTTCGCATGGTTTCCTTGCATCTCTCCATGCTTCCCTGGTGGGAAGGACTAAGACGCAAGGATGATACGCAAGTGAGGGAAACGGGGATGCAATTAAGAGCTTTGGGATGCAGCCTTTGACCAATCACAGGTCATTTCATTGAGAGAGCGTTCCTATTGGCTGTGCTCCGGTCATGTGACCGGAACTTGGCATTCCTTGCAGATGCAGTTAGGAGCACCAGAGGACACCGGAGGAAACAGGCTACCTGGTCAAGATGGTAGCCCCCCGCATCCGGGATATTTTGCCAAAGATGCTTTGGCATCACTTTTGTACAATGGGAAGCAGTGGAGAGGCCTCGTCTATTTCTAGAATTGGCCTATTATTATTGTTGTTATTATTAATTTAAATCTTTACAGAACGCATTAAACGTATTAAAGTGGCCAGAAGAACTCTTGTATTGAGTGTGAGACTGTAACCTGTCTCTCAGTGAATATTGGAGCTGTGCCTCTGCTGCTGCTGCACCTGCTGTGTGTGTTTGTGCGCGCGTGTGTGTGATGCTGCTGCATCGGATTGTGAATCCCTCCCATCTCTCTCTGACGCGCCTCTTTAGTTTGTTTGGTTACAGCTATTATTATTATTTTTAAAGCATGTAGGCTTTCCAATGCAGCGGGTCAAATGATAATCCTTAATTTCCTTCATAATGTTGAATATAAAGTTTGGGTTGTCCGCTCCTTATCAGCGCTGCAGACTGAGAGACGGATTAAACGCAACTCTTGTGCCAGATTTCTTTTACTTAACTGGATGCATGTTTAACCTTGTGGATTTATTGATGAGATGATTTTCTTTTTTTCCTTTTTTATTGTCACAGTCTGGAGCAGGAGGACGAAGATGATGACCTAGAGTCGCCGGAGGTAAAGGATTTTTTTTTTTTTTTTTTTTTTTAACTCTTTTCACCCTGATTATTGGCAAAAAGCTTCCCCTGTCCTACTCCGTTTTTATAATCCTTTAGATTTCACCATCTATTTTTCTTGTTTTGTTGTGAAATTTCTTCAACAATAAATGCAATCTAATCAGAGACGAAAATCTCATTTTATTGGTGATTATTTACGGGCACAGAAAAGATTCAAACAACCACATAGAGAGAAAAAATTCTGAATTTCAAAGTTTAAAAAGTAATAGACTTTGAATTTCTTTTTTTCTTATGATATGTTAGTATAATGACAGGGAAAATCTGAAAGTTTGCATAGAAAATGTTTCTAAATATTAATGTCTGGGTGGATCTTGGACACCTGCGTACAAACCCCACCCCTTCACCACAGATGTGCCAATCAATGATCGATATCTAGCGCACCAATGAGCATTCACCTAGTTTATCATCACCCTCAGATACTCTTATGGTCCGTTTATATGTTTACTCATTATAACTGGAATAGAAGCAGATTCACTCTCTGATCAGGTAGGACGAAAATAAAACATGATTATCAGTATTATGAGTAGTAGTATTAATAGTAATATAAATAATGATAATACTGTTATTATAGATTTTATTATTAATTTAACTGACAGCATAATTTTCATAGATTTTAGGTTATATTTTGGCTCATAAATGACTGGAAATATTACTACAAGAATCAAGTTAAAATAATAATAATAATAATAATAATAATAATAATAAAGATGTATCATTATTCTTATATTTTTTATTATTGATGACAACAATAACAATTAGAATAAAATGAAAGCTTTTCCTTTTTTAAATACTCAATCCTCAACCATGAGAGAATTAATGCAAACTGTTTTTGAATGACTGGGAGCTGTATTGGTCCGATATAAAAATGTGTTTATGGAAATGAAGTTTATGGATTGAGCTCTCCTCTACCAAACTGCCTTATTTGCTTTTGATGATTAGCCTGTAGCTTTAAACAAACAAATATGACAGTTTATGAGAGTTTCCCTCAATGTACACACAGTGGTTTAAGAAGTATTCAGATCATTCACTTTAGTAAAAAATAGAAATTCCTGTGAAAATACTCCACTAAACGTCCTGCATTGAAAATATAAGTACTGGTACTTAAGTATTATCAGCAACATGTACTTAAAGTATCGAAAGTAAAAATACCCATAATGCTGAAAAACAATTTTGTTGTGTTTTACTATTGTATGCTGGATTGTTGTATTATTACTGATGCATTCCTGTGTAATTAGCATTTTACTGTTGTAGTTGGTCGAAGTGGAGCTGATTTGAATAATCATGTTGGGTAATTTATTAGATTTTGCATACAAAACATGATGCATAGTTATGTTTTATAAATCCATCATGTTATATGTAAAATCTTAGTCTGCAAAGTAACTTGTAACTAAAGCTGTCAGATAAATGTAGTGGAGTAAAAAGCACCATATTTCCAGCTGAACAGTAGTGGAGTAGAAGTAGCATAAAATGGAAATACTCAAGTACAAGTACCCAGGGTCGGCGCCAGAGTGTTAGGGGCGGACGGGCAATCAGCTTTGACAGGGGGGGCATTTTTTTCACCTCATATAGCCTTTATTAAGTGTATGTTTAACATTATCATGTTTCATGAAAGAAATAAACTGACAGAGAGGTGTGTACATACTGCCACTTATGCGCACAGGTGCGCATGCACGCATACACATGCTGTTATGTCCACAAAAACAGGTTATAAACTAACACCGTGTCCTAACTGGATGCGAGCGTCCAACTATCGCGCTGCATCGCGCATCGGACGCTCTCTGTCCACTGAATACGTTAAATCTGCACTTCTGTTACATCATGTAAACAAACCAGGAACATATCAGCTGTGAGCTCCAGATCAGACTGGAGCTGAAGACGTGACCACCTCAAAGATGGGTTAGTAGTACTTAATAACATGTTATCTTCCTACGTTCGTACTTTTTTTTTTTATCAGAAAACACACGTTTTATTTGTGATATTTACTGGAAATAACATACGATATAGCCAAGAGCAAGTAGGTTGTTATCTAGTGATCTTCTCCAGCCAGCTGCCACCTTATTATGGTTTCTGTTTTGAAATGAGGAGGTACTGGAGGCTACAGATAACTCCTCAGGCACGCCCTGCGTCTTGCTCATGCCAGGGTCAAAATGTGTACACACACGGGTGCCCAGATACAGTTAACAGGGAGTTAAACAACACATTAATCTAACAGTCTGACTGATTTCTTCATAACTATAATTTATGTTAATAAAGACTAAATGTGGATGTTTCCCTCACCAGTTGTTGTCCCTGCTCAGCCTGCTGTAGAGTAACATTAGTCCATTGTTTTATTCCACGATACTGAACAGAATAATCCAAACAGGTAGAAAAAGTAAGATGTGAGAGGAACACAGGATTCTTTTTACTCTCTTGGTCCTAATTGTGCGTTTGTGTGTGTGTGTTCGTGTTTTATTTGAACCATTAGTGAGGTGGCTGTTATATTTTTTGACAGGTAGCTCGTAATAAAGTTTCACTGGTGAACTTTATT
>CAKALU010067773.1:0-21441 GCA_916700995.1 Hozukius guyotensis | reverse complement strand
GCTTCAGCCTAATTTGTAACTTCATGTTTGAACAAATGGGATCTTCTTTTGCCTTTTTTTATTTAATTGTGTAAATCTGTTTCCTTCTCATTCTCTCTTAAATGTTTTAACGCATTCGTATGTCTTATGTGTGGTACTTTGGATTGTTTAAGAGGTGCTATACCAATAAACCTATAATATAAGCAGATGCTGTAAACACACATTAAATGAGGAATTGAAGCCAATTATAACTTCAGGATTTGGGAGGAAATGATTGCATAGACACAGAAACTGTGGGAAAATATACCTCTAATGTAAAGAGAGTAAATATATCACAACTGTACGTTGAATATAAAATGCTTGATTAGTGTAAGACATAAAGTCAAACATCATTAGTGTCTTACCCCTCCAAAAATCTCATAATTATGTCTCAATCTGGATTTAAAATGCTCTTTTTTTAATGATCTGGCATTTGTAGACTCAATGGCATCAACCCCCTCTAGTGGTCAAACTACATATTGCAAATAATCCCAGACCTTAAAGTGTGTCTTTGCATGATGTTCCAGTAAGTTTTGCATGTTTTACCTTCCTGGTTTTGGCTTTCTTCACGTACGCCTCTGACAGCGGCTTCCTCTTAGTCTGCGTGGTGGTTTTGGAGAAGAGATCCTCAAACTCGCTGGCGTTAATTATTGATGGTTCCTCTAAAATGTTCCACAGTGTGTTGCTCCTGAGGGAGAGAGAAACATAAAGTTTATTTATTATGTTTTATTTTTAGACAATACATATTTTTGGTTTATTGTTTGATTTATATATTTTACTGTATTGATTTATACAATAATTGATTTTGTAATTTCTCGTGTATTTAAATAAAAAGTATAGAAAGTATTTTTTTTTAATTATTAGTATTTAATTAAAAACTTGACTGCTTTTAGCACTTCAAAAGACACTTCAAAACCGTTCAGTGCTTTTACTTTTAGATCAAACAATTCACATTTGAATTAATTTAAAATGTTTTATTTATTTATCTATAGAACTCATTAGGCAACAGCTTGGGTCCATGTTTACTTCCTGTCAGCTGATGTCATTTACACAAACTGCAACAGGAAATAAACTAGGACACATAAAAGTGTTTACAGTGAAAGGGTCTATATATATATTGTGGATTTGTGACATCACAAATGTACAGAAATCCTGACGACTCGTTTAAAGGCACAGTTTCTGAATACGGGCTGTGTGTATTTCTCCGTGGATTGAGCGTTTCGATACTTTCGCAGTATTTATATAGCACTTAAAACCTGCTTTATAATAAATAAAAGACATGAAAATCTCACTTTTGACAATATGGAAGCTTTAAAGTCAACCTACTTGTTGTCCTGGACCTGGATTCTGGTCCAGTAAAGAGGCTTCATGGGTCGGGAAGGCTCCACTGTTGGTTTCCTGGGAGGTGTTTCGACAATGAAACCCCCAACTGGAGCAGGAGGTGGAGGGGGAGCTAAGCCTGGCATGGATGGAGGAGGAGGAGGAGGAGGTGGTGGTGGAGCTAAGCCTGGCATGGATGGAGGAGGAGGAGGAGGTGGAGGAGGCGGAGGTGGTGGTGGAGGGCCATTTGACGGCTGCATGTGGTTTAGGGGTGGCGGAGGTGGAGGAGGAGGAGGAGGAGGCAGATTGTCTGTTTTGGTTGTCTGAGAAGGAGCAGGAGGTTGTCCTGATGGAGGCAGCGTGGCTCCAGGTGGAGGAAGAGTTTGGGATGGAGGGTCATGTGATGAGGAGTAAGCATCGCCCCTCTGACCTGCCAGGCTGAGGCTGATAGAAGCCAGGTCCAGCTTTTTGGGGGTCACCTTCTGCTGCTGAGGGCTCGTACAGGCTCTCCCCGCACCTTCTTCATCCTCAGGAGTCTTAACAAACGTCTCCCGGTCGGTCTGGATGCACACTGTGCGGAAAGACTTGTGTAAAAAGTCGTCTCCCGTTGATACGGCGACATCTTTGAGTTCTCCACGACGGCGGGTCCCGACCTGGGAGAGTTGGGCCTGCAGCTCGGCCAGAGTGAACTCCAGACGGGCGACGTTGTCCTCGTTCTCCACCCTCAGTCTGGAGAGCGCCTGACCAAAGTCCTCCTAAAAAAATAAAAAGTATTTAGACTCAGCCCCTCTTTAGGCCTCTTGTGTATCACCATTACAGTCGAGCTACAGAACTGAGCATCCGTTATTCATTAACAAACTGTAAATCTCCAGTAATCTGCATTTTCAAAAGGTATTTAAAACTTTATTCTACAGCACAAAAAAAGTGACATATCACTGTGCTCAATTTATATGATGTGAGAAAAATATAAACACGTTACTTTGTATGGAAATATAATAGGTGACATTAATATAAATAAATGTACCAGATGATAAAATGTGTGCTTGAAAAGTGCTGAAAAGCAAAATTTATCTTGCGTTATCAGCTGTAACTGCCGTATAAGAGAGATATACCGTAGAGTGACTTCATTCTCTGCTCAGGTAGACATTAATCCTCTATATCTTCACATAGCAAATAGTTGTTTGCTGCTATATTAATGCTCTGGATATCATATAAAGCACCTTTAAGTGTATAAATCTGCTCAGTGCATCCGTCATGCTGACCTGTAACGTCTCCAGCTCCTCTTTGCATTCTCTCTTCAGCTGCAGGAGAGCAGCCTGGTGCTCTGAGAGGAAACAGAAACATTGTACCAAGAAACAGATGTTCATTATTACAGCTGTGGTGCCCGAGAGCGCACATTGGGTAATGATGTGGCCGAGTACAAGCTGAAGACAAACAAATTACAACAACTGTGACAAATCAAATTCACGTTGCAGGATGCTGAGGGGTGTTTGAGGATATTTTACCAATGATACAGAACTTGACCAGGTGATGGCAGTAGAGCCTCAAATGTAAGAAAACATCCAGACTCTGGCACACAGCTCTCTGGCATCTTGAACTATTTAATCAAACATTTATCTGCTAATGGATGCCTGAACTTCCTGAATGTTCAATGAGAAAGTGGATTTACTGTCAGGACGTGTGTTTTCAGGATGGTGGGTGTGTACATGTAGAGCACACAAGTTTGATCCCTGTTCAAACAACCTCTGATAATCCTACTGATAAATGGATCGGTTGACTATTGGTCCGTGTGACCATGATCATTTTAACTTTGAGAACTCATCCAAAGGAAGCACTTTTATTCCTTTAAAAAGCTGTAAGTCACGATTAGCTGTGACTCAAAATAGTGTTTGACCTTTTTTGTCCTTTAAAAAGTAATCATTTTGGCACTAACAACTTATTTGCCAGCACCATGTGGTTTCATTCAAGTCAAAATAAAAGCACAGATCGCTGTTTAGAGATCTTTAAAGATCATTTATTTCTCCTCAGATTAGCTTAATGCAAGGTAGGCAGCTTCACAAATACAAAAACGGACTTATTTTAAATCTAAAAACAAAGAATCTTTACTGCTGTTTCTGTCTGGTGCGTTCACTCTGTATGTGCATATTAATATGCAAGTGTTTTATTTGTTTTCTATCTGTTTTTGCTCTATTTTTGTTTGTTTAATATATCATTACTACTATTTTACTTGAACGTTGAAGTACTTTTACATGTATCTGTATACATTTGTATTTTCTTTCCTCTTCCTGTCTGTTCAATTAATCTTTTCATGCATAGATGTAAAACTTTATATATCTAACATTTTGCAGTTGCACTGTAAATTAAGCACCATCTGTTATCAATAAAACAAATCTACAAAAAACAACTAAGAGCCATGTTTCCATGGTAACAATCAGTGACACCTGCTGACCAGTGGCACCAAACGACAAAAAAAGGGGAAAACATGGCTCATTATTTGTGGTTTTCTAACAAAGTTGTGGAGAGAGAAATGAGAAGTCTCAGTCAGCCATGTTCTTTAGTTTGAAAAACATTTCAATTTACCAAGAATTCATGGAAAATTAGTCATATCTTTGTGAAACTGGTCCATGAAAACCATTTTGGTACCATTTGACCTTCTTGCAAATTCAGCAAATACTTACTAGAAACAATATAACAGTTAATAATACAAGAAATATGCTTTTATTTAAACTTTATTTTAAGTCAATATGTGTAGAATTTGTATATGATTATTGCATTTTCAGTGGCCACTTGTACAATCTATTGCAATCCAATACGACAGCTCAGCCATAAAGTTACTTCTGTGTTATAATAATAATGTTCAGTTTTTGTTGACACTGTCATAGATGAGTTAATTCAGTTGTATGTTTTAGCACTGAGGTCTTAGTTAGACTGTACACAGATTGGCTTAAGGCCAAATAAAATACTAATATTTGCTTGAAGGCTCCACAGTCTGTGTGACATGTGACCTCGGTGTTTAGTCCAGTAAATCCCTCCACATACTGAAGGTGCTGGAGTCTTACGGAGTGGCAGGGTGGAGTTGTGTTGACTAAAGCAGTAGAGCTTGATATTACATCCATCACATGATATCACAGAGTAAACACTGTGACTCCCTCTACTGCTCCGTCTCAAATGAACCGTGTGTCATAAATACAGTATACAGATCATTATATTTAAAAAAATGTTTTAATTTTATCTTTTTATTTAGCTCTATGTTCGCAGAAGTTTCTCTAATTTCCATTATTTTTTTTTTCCTAATGATGATCCTAGGCCCTGTTTAACAGCTCAAAACACACACTTAACATTCTTTTATCATCTTGATACTTCACGACTGTTCCTAATTTTTGTGAGATTAGGAAATGATGACATGTTCAATACCAAAAATTCTGTTTTGGGGTCTCTTACAGACTGCAAAACATACTGCATTTCCCCTCCCAAATCCCAAATATCATGAGGAGTCTATTAGTATTTCTGTATTTCTCTGGATGATATGGCCAAAATCTTCTATGCGGATATAAGTCATTTCTACTAATCGATTAGTTGATTTAATCAACAGATCTGTAAAAGTCTTTTTTGAGTTTCTCCACAGAAAATCACACAAAAGCACCACTTTAAACCAGAGAAATGCTCTTAAGTCTCTTGGAAATAAGTCATTCAGCATGAAAAAAAATGCAAAAAACAACGAATCAACTAAAGACATTTTAATCGACTAATCGACTAAGAGGGGGCCGTCCTAATTTTTGAACACATTATTACACAGAAGAGGAGTCTGTGGGACCCCAAACAATAAGGTTGGAAAAGCCAACATTTTTATGATAAAAATATGAATGTGTATTAATACCTGCTTCTGTGTACTTGAGCCCAACTTTTTCCTCTTTAAGTGGCGGCCAGACGGCTTGCAGGCGACCAGGAGTTCTTTCCTCTCCCTCTCCTGGGGTGGATGCTTCTGACTAGGAGGAGAAAAAAAAAACACATTTATAACATGATCAATTATAAACAGAGCTTCTTTACACACAGGACAGTTTTCCAATCACGGCTCTGGTAAAAACCAGTTGATGCTCGATGTTGATTTTATACACAGTTCGTACTTTGCCGTCAGGTGAGTCTTTCTTCTCTGGCGTCTTATTTGAAGTTCTCTCAAAAAGCGTTCTCAGCACATCTTTATCTGCTTTGATCTTCCTCCTCACCGCTTCCAGGTCCACCTTCTCTGCCGGGTCCCTCTTCAACGGCTTCGGGGTGAAGAAAGCTTTGAAGGCATCGAACGCGGCCTCGGCGCTGGACACAGAAGGTTTCGTGGACTCGAATGCATCTTCCTCTGTTTCAAGTTCTTTCGTCTCTTCTTCAATCTCAATCTCATCCTGATCTCCCTCATCCTCCATCTCCTTCTTCTCCTCTTTCTCATCTCCTCTCTTCAGGAAGTGGGAGATCTGGTCCAGGAAGTTCCCCTGGATTTTAGCGTCCCCTTGCTTCTCAGGCGAAACGTCCTTCCTCGCTCCTTGAGATGAAGGTCTGATCTGGGCCACGGTGTCGTGCTCGGGCCCGACCACCCCCTTCCTCAGGACCCTCAGGCCTCTGAAGAGGGCCGGGAGCTGGGTCTGCTTGTCCGTTGGGGAGCCCGGGGTGAAGGTGGCTCTGGTGCAGGTGGATCCAGGTGGAGGGTTATCAGATGCAAATGTTATGGACATATTTGGTGAGGTGTCTTTGGGGATGCGAGGATAGTGGGCAGAGAAGTCTGGAAATTCATCTCTTTTCTCTTCTTCTTCTTCTTCTTTGTTTTCCTCCTCTGCACCCATCCTCTCCTCTTCATCATCACCAGTTTGCTCCAATGTTGGTGTTTCTATCGGTTCAACCTGTTCCTCAACTGCAGGTCCTGTCCGAGTCACCGTTATCACTACATGTTTGGGATTAGATTGACCTTTCGCAGATACCTCGGGGTCAAAACTCACATCCAAACTGGAGTGAACATGTTCGTAGTCTTTGCTTCCTCTCTGATTAGCCTCTTCGGTGCCATCCTGCTTGACACCGACTGGTGCAACACATTCACAACCTGTTCGTGTGCAGTCATTTGAACATTTGTCACTTTGACATTTTGGTTGCAGAGCTTCCTTCCAGGCGCGTTCATCCTCCGATATGTGGCAGCCCTCTTCGCTGCAGCCGTTAACTCTGTCACAGTGTTCGTCTGGCGTCTTATTCTGCTCTTGATTTGTTGCAAAGGTCTGTTCCTCTGAGCCGCTTCCAGCGTTTGCAGCCACGCTTTGCTGCACCGTTAGGTTGACATTATTCCTCTCCTGCTCTGTCATGTCTGAGTCATTTCCTGCTCCTCTCCTACTTATATGTCCCACTGAGTTGGAGGTCATCCTCTCCTCGTCACGAGGAAATATGACAGGCGATAAGGAGACATTTTTCTTTGGATTCAAACTCAGCTCAGTGTCTCCTTGCATTGTGTCCTCATTCTCCTCCTCTGAGAGGGTCCTGTAAAACTTTAGAAAGGCTTTCTGCTCCTCCATCGCTCATAGGTTGCTCATGAAGAAAGTTTTATCCAGAGAAGAGGGAGCAGGAAGTTCTTTGAAAAGCTTTTCCCACAATGTCAACATTGTGGTTATACCATTTAAACTCATATCTGAGACTTAAGTGCTCTATCTTATATCAGTGAAATTGGTGTTCAGGCATCTGTATGGCATGCACTACTTTGTAAAAACCACTACCAGGATCATGCAACTTCCTCTTACTATTAATAATAATGAGAAAGGAATGTTTAAGTCAATAAAGTCATATCACCACTTCTGAAAATCCAACATGTTTCCGCTCCAGTTTGTTGAAAAGAAATAGATTTATCCTTTCTCCGCTATAACAGCTCCTTCATGTCTTACCAGAGAACTGAATTTCCAAACCTAAAACTGGAAGCTAGTCACTCAGAGCAGCCAATAACAGGAGAGAAATCCACACAGTAATGGAAAAGGGAAGGTTTCCAAGCCTCCGTGGCTCTGCCGGCTACAGTGACTCAGCTCAACCACAATTAAAAGTCAAGTCCTGGTTTTAGCTTCCAAGTCCTGCCTCTGGCTCCTCTATAACTTCTGCAGTAGTTTGCAGAGCAGCATCCTGCAGGCTGTCATACTGTAATTGGAAGCAGATGGTGACTTCAGCCACTGTTTCTGACAGATCCGTGAGCCGTGAGGCAAAAGAAAAGCCACCCAGAACAGATGGAGGGACACCACACCCAGAGCTGCAGGAGGGTAAACAGGACTGCCGGGGATCATTATGGTCTGTAAATCCACAGCAACAGGGAGGTCTCTCAGCTCACCTGCAGGTACTGAGCAACAGACGGCTAATCCGGGCCTTTTAGTGGGTCTAACCCCACCTACACACCACTGTTAATCAGCTCACTTTCAACACTGTGGAGGCACACAGAGGTTCTGTCAAATGAGTGGTAGTGGAAATAAAAGCACTTAGCTTAGTTATTGGCTTAGAATGAATTTTAATGTTTTTTATTTAATGTTTTTACTACATTATGTAAAGTGCTTTGCATTGCTTTTTTATATGAAACTCTACAAATAAACTTTCCTCGCTTTGCCTCGCTTTTGTGCATAAAATAAACAAATAAAAAAATAAATAGCTTTTCAAAATAAAGTTACACATTCGAATGGAAAAGGAAATATTAGGTAATAAAAAGTGACAAAGAAATATTTAAAAATAAATAAACCTTACAAACCAACAATTCAATAAGTTAAATAAATAAATGAATAAATGTGTCTATACGTTCTCTAAACAAGTGTCACAATCAAGAACAGGATGTTGAAGAGATCAATACAAAAGAAGAAGAACATTTGAATAAAAAGGAGAGAAAACATAAATAAATAAATAAATAAATAAATACATAAATAAATAAATAGTAAATATAAAAAAGATCTAAAAACTGATAAAAGTTGAAAAAGAGGAAAAATAGGTGACGATAAATAATGAAAAAATAGACAAAATAATAAAATAAATAAATAGGAAATAAGGCCAACAAAAATGATAAAACACAGAATAAAGCAGTGTGCCATAAAAAAATATATATATAATAATGCAATAAAATATCTTAAAGGTGAGATTGGTGTGAAAACACTTCTCCTCAGACGACGTAATATCACAAAGAAAAACAGGAGGGGACCAATTTAATAAAGAAAAGTAAGAACACGTAATATGCTAAATATATGTGTACAAATACAGGAACTAATGGCTGAAGAAAACAGAGAAAGTCTTGGACTGACACACATTTCAAGCTACATGAGGAGCTGTTTCTACTGTTTTTTATGGATTCCTGAATTAAAAAAAAATCTAAATGAGACTGTAAACTTCCTCCTTGGCTGGTTCATGGTTGGGTTATTCTTAGTTCTCGGGTTCCACCTTTGTTTGCTTTTATGTTCCTTTATCACAGCCAGCAGCAGCTAAGTGACATGTTTACTGTAGGTGTCATTAACTTTCTCTATTACTGGACTCGGAGACGAGCCTACAACCTGCAGCGGTGACTGGCTGCACAAAGTGTTTTTGCATTCCCCTGGTGGGACATTGTGGCCTTTATTATGTGAGCTGTATTTATGTAACGCATGAATCCAGATAATCCCATGAAATAGCATTAGAATCAGAGCACACACACATAACGCTGGGGAACAAACACACTGGACTGGATCCAGCATGAGGCTGCAGAAATACACAGTGTGCCTGATGTGCTTTATACAGTAGATCAACATACTGTAGTATAAATGGTCTTTAACAGACATAAACTTACCAAATAATTTCTGTTGACGTATTGTGGGATTCTCAATAATTTAAATCTTGTTTGAGTTCAGAGTAGCTTCAGTCTGGATATGATATTTAAAGAATAAAGTCCAGATTCTTTACTTTATTTTCTCTATTTTAACTGAATCTCAAGCCATATTTCTGGTGAGCAAGTTTACAATTTTAGATAAAATGACGAAAAATGCTTTAATTTTCCATCAATCCTCAAGTTTTTCTTGTGTATTATTTCTAAACTCTTTATTTCAAAACATTTTCTGTGTGTTTAATGGTTGAATGTTATTTTTTATTTATGTTTATTATTTATATATTTTATTAGTTTTTGTTTATCTTTGTTCTAGTACTATGCTTTACACATTTTCTATAAAAAAAATCCTTTTTTAACAATAATTTTGGATTGCATCTTTGCATGAAAGGTGCAATGTATTATTATTTAATTTCATTATTATTATTATTATTATTATTATTATTATTATTATTGTCTATATTTATAATGCAATGTGTTACCTTAGTGTGAAAACAAACCCCTCGAGAAACGTTCAGTTCCACACCCCCGTGTGTGTACAGAGGGAAAGAGGCCGAGCTTAAGAGCTTTAAAACCCAGTAAACTACCATTTCATGCTAATACAGATTGCTTATACAATGCACATACATAGTCTCATTAAATCCCCTCTGTTATGTAACCACAAGGAACTCTTTGTCACTTATACACACACACACTCAGACGCTGTATGAGGCCGTTTGTTGAACCTGGATCTACAGGACTGTGAAGCGAGAGACCAGACTCCACTGTAGTGTGATAGGTTAACGTCATGATGATGCAGGAATAGGAGAATATTTTAATTCTACAAGATGCTGGCTTCTTAAAGAGCCTCCCACTCTGAACCAATGGATAGATATCGTTAACAGCATATACAGTAGGGTAGTTAATATGGTAGTAAAAACTCCCAGTCTAGACACTATAACACAGATCAAGTCTTTAAAACTACTCACCTGAAATTCGGTTGGGAGAGGCGTGGATGTCGGCGTATCAATGATGTCATCTTCAGGAGCAGTGATGCGCAGGAAGTCGATGTGTTTGGGTCTGGAGGGATGAGAGAGAGACCTGCAGAAGGACAGAGACTCCTCCACCTCCTGCTGCCAGATCTTCTCCTGTCTCTGCAGAGCCTCATCTGGAGGAAAAGGAGTCACATCATCACATCATTATCATCTCAAAATGCTAGTAAAAGTGGCACAAATAAGTGTTTCCCTTGTGACACAGATCTGATTCTTTAATGACAGAATCAACAGGAAAAAAAAACCACACTGAATCTGATTTCTTTAAGCTCTGATTTGGGCAAAATGGTCTAAATTGTGGCGTTACATCTGGCACATCACAGCTAAGATTGTAAACTTGCCTTTAAATAACACAGAGATGTTTAAAAGGCTCTCTCCAGCCCTGCAGTAAATCTTGTGTGTTACACTACAGTGTCACCATGAGGTTATAAGACAGAACTTCAGCTAAAAAATAATAGCAAAAGTTGCATTGCTTCGCTTTGCCATTGCTGTCACCTGTGGCTGATGATTCAACACATTCTCATCCCAACTTGTCACATACAGACGCTTTGTTCAAACACGTGCAAATGCTTCAGAATGAGATGCAGTCTTCGCTACTGCAATAATTAGATTTTTTAATTTGCAACTTTTTTTTGGAAGCAGAGTAAAAACACACATACACGGGAGCAGATTTAAATGTTTATAGTGGTTTATTAAGCGTTACCATCCCTATGCTGTGTACCTATATTAGATGGATGATTAATGCATGGAGTTGCAAGGTTGACAGCTAATTGAAAAACTATTACAGACTGCAGATGGATACATATTTAAGTAAGCAAACTATCTGTTTATCTGTTTCTATTTCTGAGTTGCCACAGTAGAATTTAGGAGGAGTCTGTGTTTCAATTCCCACTGCGGTCAAGCTAAAAATGGATGATGGTCCTGTAGGGCAATTTAGATAAAACATGTAGCCCAGATGTGGTAAAAGGCAGCTCAACCTTGAGGAGAGGACTGTTTTCTTTCACTTTCTGCATCCAGATTTTCCTCATTTATTGCCGAGCTGCTCTCATAGTCCTCCTCTCTCTATCTTTTGTATACAGAGAGGAAGCTCTTCTACAGTAAATCCATCAGTATCATTCAGATCCAGATTAAACAGCTTATGGAAATGTGTTATCTGTCCTCCATTTGACCACACTGAAGAGAACACTGAGTTTAGAGAATAAAACCCTCAGAAGGCTCCGCTCGTCTTTTCTTCCCCTCGCCCTAATCATCATCCTCTAAAGATGTGTTTCTCTTTCACAAAGCTCGCAGCATTAATCCTATTTGGACAGCCGGGGCGTCCTGCTGCAGCCTGGTCCAGCTCTCAGAGACGTCCCACTAATTGAGTAACAGACTCAAGCAATCATGTCTATACACACATTAGTTACAGTCACGTTTAGATTACCACTCAAATAACTCTATTCCACACTGTCTGTACATATACTGTACCGTATATTGAAGGCCTATATGGGCTTCCAGCTGTTCACTTAAACATCATGTTTAAACTGATCATTGTGCATCATTTTGTACAACTTTCCAAAAAAATCCAGCCTGACATATTTGGTACCTTTGTAAATTTGGGGATCTCATAGAAATTTGAAATAAAGTTCTTTGGGTTTGATCAAAGTTTAGCTGCACAGCATGAGTTTGTAATGATTAACCCACCAACAGGTTGTTGCTTTTTCAACTGTAAATCCAAGAAGAAAGATGCTCCAACATGCATTCCTTAGATTATTGTGTTTATGGAGTGTTTATACACAGAGATGGACACAAAGATGCCACCGAGGCAACAAAATGTCCTTATAATGTACCATAAGTGGCATAAATTTGTGGCATAGCGGGGTATGTGCAACTACTTTTACTTATTTTTTTAATTGATCCAGTGAGGTGTTTCAAGGAAAAGTGTGTAACCTTTAGGGGGATCTATTAGCAGAAATGGAATATAATATTCATAACTATGTTTTCATTAGTGTATAATCACCTGAAACTAAGAGTCGTTGTGTTTTAGTTTGCTTAGAATGAGTCTTTTATATCTACATAGGGAGCTGGACCTCTTCACGGAGTCTGCCATGTTGCTCCTTCATGTTTCTACAGTAGCCCAGAACGGACAAACCAAAAACCATTGTACCGCCAGCCGCCGTCTGACTTCCGTAATTATGGTAAGGATGACCTCTGAGTGAGACGAATGGCGTCACCACGGTTTTGCACTCGGCGGCTCACGTTACCGCAGTCTTGGAAAGGGAGGAGTGAGCGGAGGGGTACTCAGTTGGTTGCAATCTGCAACCACACCACTAGATGCCGTTTAATCCTACACACTGCACCTTTAATGTTTGTATCCATCTACAAAGAAATCCAACATTGCTCAGTCTTATTACAAACCTCTGTCCCATGGACACACACACACAATTTCTCTTGCTGCTCTTTAAATGGAAACTCTCAGGTCAGTGCTGATGCAGGACTACAAGGCTACATCAGGTGCTCCCTAGTACTTTATGCCTGAGCAAACACACTCACACACACAGAGACGTGGTGGTATGTCAAACCAGCAAGGGGTCATTATTTACAGACTACCACACATCCTTCCAGTCTGCTTCAGCAGCTGTGGTGAGAAAGAGAGACGGTGTGTGTATGTGTGTGAGAGACTAAACCACCAGACTGAGTTCAGAGCATTATAATCAGAGCGTCTTAGTCAATGTTTAAATCTGACAGTCAGGACTCAGCGTGAAGCACCTTTAAAGACATCTGCTCTTCTTCCTCTTCTGTTCACTTCACTAACCGCCCACTCACAGTCAACGCCATGCTGTTATGCACACGCAACCCCTTTTAGCTGAAACCTTTCTAAAGGTATTTCGTCCTCCTTAATCCACCGTACACTGGCCGACCATGAAGCACATCATGAAACACATATGATACAAGATGGAGCTACAAGATACAGCTATAAAATCCTTCAAAATGACTTCATAGTATCCTCCATACTAGTAAACTGAATCTGAAACCAACCAATAGAGTCACATCCTGTCAGGCTCAATGAAATCTGTAACATTTCTCCATACTTTTACGCTACAAATCTTTAAGAAAATTATCACAATTATTGTTCAAGTAGGACCAGGTATCGAACCTCAATATCTTTTTGATATAGTGGTGGGATCAAGTCATTGTTTAGCAAGTCACAAGTAAGTCTCAAGTCTTTGCAATCAAGTCCCGAGTCCTAAACTCTGAGTTTCAAATCCTAAACAAGTCATAATGCGCTCTTCAAATGTAATGCCATTTTAACAACAGAGAAATAATATATTAAATTCACAAAAATCATGAATCAGTCTAAACTTTGAACCTCAGTTTCAATTACTGATTTTGTTAGTTTTTGATCATAGATTGCGTGGGATCATTTATTTGGACAACACGGTAACATTGTATGACCATATCAATGCAAAACAAATATATAATATTGAGTTATTGCCCAGCCCATATGTTGTTCTGTATGTAGCAGCGTGATTAGCATTATTACCTGAAGAGAGCAGAGAATCTTGACTGGTCTCGGTTTCACCGGTGCATCTGTACGTCTCATTCTGTTCACACTTCCTGCTCTTCTTCTCATCAAGTCCCGTCCCACCACAGCCTCCGGCCCCCTGAGGGAACAAACTGTCTTCAGCCGAGTTTCTCCACCTCATGTGGGGCTCACAGAAGTCTTTTTCATGCTGGTCGGTGCGGCTCAGAAGCAGAGAGCGCTGGCTGGACGGACTGGACGTGAACAGAGGCGACAGGATGGGAGACATGCTATCAAAGCTGATGGATGTCCTCGGAGAAACATCCAGGAGTGCAGACAGAGACGGAGAGGGCGAAAGAGAGGGTGATGAATTATTTGGTACAGCGGAGTTGAAGTGGTGAGAATATGACTGAGGCCTTCTAGTCGATTCCATAAGGTTTGGCTCGTAAGAAGTCTTCTTGGCCTCTAGGAAGGGTTCTCCTTTTGCTGCCTCCATCCTCAGGACCTGACGCAGACTCTGACTCAGAGCTTCACCCAGAGCCTGGAGCTCCTCCATCAGCAGAGGCTCGTCTTTATTGCACCCCTTCCTCTGGGTCTCCCCAAATCCATCTGAGATGACTTCATCTCTCTCTTCATCTTTGATCCAGTCTGAACTGGTGACACTCACCCGTCGTATGATCCCTTCCACCTCCTCAATCTTGCCCATTACTCGCCGTGCTGCAGCCTCCTTCTCCATCTCCTCATACCTCCACTGAGAGGACTTCTCCTCAATACTTCCTGCCTTCTTTTCCTCCTCTCTTGCTGCCTTTATGATCTGGGCTTTTCGAGTATTCCTGGTGTTGTCTTCTGTCTTCCTAGTGAGGGCGATATCTGTATCATTGTCATATTCAGAGAGGTCTGTGTCAGAGTCTTCCTTCACAGATAAATCCTTTCTGTTTTTGATGGAAGATCGAGGAACATTTGCAGACGAAGCATCAGGCAGCCTCACTCTCCAAGTCGGCTTCAGCTCCTGTGGACTCCTGTTCTTCTCCTCCAATGATGAAACTCTTTCTTTTCCCAGAACCCTCTTTCTCTGAGCTGCAGGAGAGCACATGATCGACCCGTCTTCCTCCCCAAAAGTAGGAGAGCTCGTCATCGGGAGCTTCGTCAGCCTCATCGCTTTCGGAGGCGCCCTTGGAGTCCCGGGTGTCATCTTGAGGTCGTGCTGAAAGCCGCCGAGCCCTTCCACTCTTCTCCTTCTCTTCGGAGGGATTTGCAGTCTGGGGGATTTCGGTGAAGCATCCCGACTCTCTGCGTAAAAGTTGGGCTTAATCTTCGTGCCCTGCTGGTTGCCCATGTTCATGCAAGTCTGGCACTCGAAACACAACGGGAACAACTCAGTCAGCCAGAACTCAGAGGAGTCGTCGAACACTTTGAGGGTTTCTTTCAAGTCCGAGAGGCCAAATTTGTCTGCTTGACCCTGCTTCAGCGCTCCAGCTGGACCCTCCTCCCTGAAGCTGGAGGTTAGTCCTCCTCCTGGGGGCTTCAGAGGGGCTTTAAAGGGGGAAGCTGGGCCCCTGCTGCAGTCGGAGAAGGATGGACTCACACTGCTCCTCTCGCTGATCGGGATGTGGAGGTTTAAGGTGGCGCGAGTGTTCTCCATCATGTTATAAAGCACGAGACGATTCCTTTACAGCATGAGTGGATTCTCTAGAGCGGTTAGACCACTGGACAACAACATGAATCCTGACACAGAAAGGATAGAAAGTGTATTTCACACTTGTTTTAAATGACAGTGTATGCATGCGTCTACTTTCAGATAGTTTACTTGTCATTCCAACTATAAGAAACAAGCAGAATGAGATGTTTCTCAGCAAACTACACCAAACATAATAACCATACTGTATGTGTGCATAACAGTAAAATCCTGAGTGCTGAGTGCAAAAAAAGACATGAATTCGTAGACACAAGTATTAATGTAGAGCTGAAACAGATACCACAATCAAAAGAAAATTAATCGCCAACTTTTTAATTAAATAATTCTTTAAACAAAACATTCAGTTGTTTTACAGTAGCTTCTCTGATGTGGATATGTGCTGGTTTTCTTAGTCTTTTTATGATATTAAACTAAATCTCTTTGGGCTTTGGACTTTTGGACATTTGAATATGACATATTGGGCTTTGGGAAGTTGTGAGATGTTTAAAAAGGAGTATTTTCTGACATTCTATGCACCAAATGATTAATCGAGAAAATAATAAGCAGATTAATCATTGATGAAAATGATCATTAGTTGCAGTCCTACACTAAGGCATCATAAACAGACACACTGTACAGGTTTGTGCAAAGATAAATTATGCATGTGAAACAGATGCCTTTTTTTTTTTTTACCAGTTATGTAACTTAAAGTTATTTTACGTAAAAATCAATTCACTGGAAACACATGAAAAACTGTTTCTGTAACTCCTGACTCACTCAAGATAACTTATACAAGTACATTTACTCATGTACTACTTAAGTACACCTTTGAGGTACTTTACTTGAGTATTTCCATTCTTTATACTTCTATATCATGATATACTGGAAGCCATTATTGTACTTTTTACTCCACTACATGTATTTGACAAGTTATTTTGCAGATTCAGATTATGAATACAAAATACAATCAACTAATAATTTATAAAGGATTATTATGGATTAAACTACCAGGCAGAATATAAAGTAGTTGGCACCTTTACCAGTTGCAACATTAGTGATACTTACATATTAATGCATCACTAATTATGATGTTAAACTTTTACTTTTGATTCTTATTTAGCCTATACATACATATACAGCTCCTATACATACATACATACATACATACATACATATATAAAATGACATATTTGGACTGCAAATACTGTAATGTATTTTACTTAAGTAAGGTTTTGACTGCATGGCTTTTACTTGTAACAGAGTATTTTAACATTGTTGCTATTGCTACTTTTACTTAAGTAAAAGATCTGAGTACTTCTACCACCACTGCTTATATTACTACAGTTTATAACTTGACTTTTATTTCATTTTCATTTGGTAAACTAAACAATGCAGCCACAAAAAAAAAGTACTTGCAACAAGTCTCTGCTTAAAAAAAAACAGAATAATATTCACATTCTTTTGACACTTTATCATATATAACGTAAAAAAAGAAGAAAGTTTTAGTTAATGTATTTATGCATTTACTTACTGGTATGTGTGGCATCCTTGAGGCAGCATCAGCAACAGGTTCTTCCTCTCTCTGTTGCAGTGACCCTCAGGTGACAGAAGACAACGCCCCGCCCACTGATCAGGTGCCATCCAATCAGCGCTGTTCGTGAGAACTCGAATGTCTCCTATTGGCTCCTGAGATAAGACTCACTACCAGGTAATCCTCTCAGGGCTGTCAGGTACTGATGGGGAGCATATAAACAAACAGACGGTAGGATCAGTGAGGATTTCACCTTTAACAATCTAATCCACTTGAGATTGATCTACTGACTGAACACAGTGACACAGTATTACCTGTGTTGTTTCCTGGTTTTTGTGTTACAGTTAAGAAGCAGAAGGTATAAAGTAAAGTAGGCTATTCAGATCTTTTAATTAAGTAAAAGTAACAATACTAAAATGCAAACAATTACAAGTAAAATTCTTGCATTCAAAATGTTCCTTAAGTAGAAATATATAGCCTACAGTATCAACAGCAAAATGCACTTAAAGTATCAAAAGTTAAAAAAAACATGCACATACCCTACTGTATCATATAATCACATTTCCTGTCTTTTTTTATATGTAGCCTATATTGTTATTAGTGTTGCTATTGTTATTATATAGGCCTATATCTTGTTGTAATAGCTTGCCATCACTATTATCATATTATTTTTGTGTATATCTAATGTTGTGTTCTCTATAATATTGTGAAATTTTAACATTATATAGATGGAGGTTTCAAATAAGCCCAGTAGGTTTTCTGTCTCTTCCAGCACTGTTATTATTTGTTATCTCTTTCGTATTTTTAAATTGTGCAAATAAACTTAAACTTAAAAACCCCTAAACTTTAAAAAGTATCAAAAGTAAAAGTACTCATAATACAGCAGATACAGCAGCTCTCTATATATTGTAATATTGTCTTATTAATACTGATCGATTAAGCAGCATTTTCATGTTGTAGCTGGTGGTATTTTTAACTACTGTTTATGTTGTTGGGTAATTTAAACCATGACATTATATTCTACAAATTGATCACCTGTTTTGTAGCCTATGTAAAATCTTAATGGGCAAAGTAACTAGTACTTATACCTGTCAAATAGTAGAGTAAAAAGTACAATATATCCTACTGAAATGTTGTGAATTGGAAGTATAAAGTAGCGTGAAAATGGAAATGCTCATTTCAGTGCAGTACTTGAGTAAATGTACTTATCCCAGCACGGTCTGAGATAAACAGGGAGAAATAATGTAGCTCCTTGTGATATAAAAGCCCAAAGGCTGCATGTGTATAATCTCTATATTAACCTGAAACATGAAAGTCACATCTGCCCCCCTGCTGTCTCCTGACCATGGTGGACTGTATGTATGTAGGTCAGCTGTGCTCCATGCTGAGCTGCACACTGCTGGTCAACGCGTGCACCGGGATAATCTCACCTACTGGCCAGCTGTCTGTGACGGATTACAGAAGTTTAAAGAAAGCAAACAGCTGTTAACTTCCCTGAAACCATAACAACAACATCTTTATCCAGGTAGTTTTGAAAGAGAAGATGAATGATTATGTGTTTGGTTACTCACAAAAAAGACTGCAACACTATGTAAATGTAATCTATAGTAGCCTATGTGCATCACAAACACAGCCTGTGAAATGATTTAAATCTCTCATGCATTTGATTACATATAATTTAGGCCTATAGGAAGTAAAGCAACTGGAATCACCAGTTAAAAAAGGAACATTATAATGGATAATAAGCACTCACATCTGTCCTTTCCCCCCAAAATACATAGAGACAAACAGAGCTATACAAAAGGCCACTATTCTGAACAACAAAGCTGATTTATTGTACAGTTAATGTCACAAAACTGCAAAAATCAATGTGACACCATGCCTTAAGGTCTCACTGGCTGGTACTGTTGAAGGCCTTTTTGGTGCACAAAACTGTTGAGGCCTTCACAAAAAAACTAGACAGACCTTCAGGTCAGACATTATAAAACACAGTATACTGACTTACAATGGCAGACAGCAGTAGCCTAACTAGGAACAGTGAAGTTCAGAAAAATGGGCTGGAAGGCTTCTTATCAAAGTGTGTAACTGAAAAATGCTAATTTTATGCCTTTATAGGCAGAAAAGGAAACAGTCAGATAAAATTTAATACTGTACTCTGTGTTTGGACAATTCAAAGCTAGTTAGATTTTAGCATAGTTTATCTGGTGTGACCTTTTTTTCTTTGTTATGGTTTGATTTAGCAACTGCCTTATATATAGGAGCAGTATAAATATGTGTGTATGTGGTATAACAAACTCAATCATTAGGATGTTGGAGCATCAAATTATATTTTTCAATTACTGTACAGGCAACAGGTCAGTAAAAAGGCTGTAAATTAGCTTAAAGGTCCCATATTGTAAAAAGTGAGATTTTCATGTCTTTTACATTATAAAGCAGGTTTAAGTAATATATAAATACTGTGAAAATATCAAAACACTCAATCCATGGAGAAATACACACAGCCCGTATATTCAGAAACTGTGCGTTTGAAACAAGCCGTTAGGATTTCTGTCCATTTGTGATGTCACAAATCTACAATATTTAGACCATTTCACAGTTTTAAACGTAAACATTAAACATACTGAATGTGTCCCAGTTTATTTCCTCTTGCAGTGTATGTGAATGACATCAGCTGACAGGATGTAAACATGGACCCAAGCTGTTTCCTAGCAACGCAATTCTGTTGAAATGTGCTAAAACGGAGCGTTTCAGACAGAGCATGACTACAGGTACATTTAGACAGACAGTATGAGAAAAATAATGTGTTTTTTGAACATTAAAGCATGTAATCATGTTCTAGTAGGAACCCGAAATACAAGTATGAACCTGAAAATGAGCATGATATGTTACCTTTAAGGTAATGCTAGCTGTGACTGCATTCTGTCTCTAACCTGAACTAGCAGTCACTGTAGAGCTGCAACGATTAGTCGACTAATTGATTAGTCAATCGGCAGAATAATAATCGCCAACTATTTTGACAATCGATTACTCCTTAAAGTAATTTTTCATGCAATAATGGCAGAAAATGCTGTTTTCAGCCTCTCAAATATGGAGATTTCCTGCTTTTTTCTGTTTTATATCATATTAAACTGAATATCTGACAAAACAAGACATTTAAAGACATCACCTTGGACTTTGAGAAATTGAGATAAACATTTTTCACTATTTTAACGATTAATCGATTAAGGTAGAAAATAATCTGCAGATCAATCGATAATGAAAGTAATTGTTAGTTGCAGCCCTATCACTGTGGTTTGCTTTTTACCTGTTTATCAGCAGCAAAATAGCAAATTGTACATGTTGTTTTTACTGACACATTTCTATGACATTATATTTCTTATGCAGTAAAACATGTTTTAAAAAGTCAGACTCTGGTTTTAGTTACAGCATTTTGGCTTTGAAGGTAAAGTACACACAGTTACACCAGAAGTTCCCTATATGACCACTAGATGTCAGCAATGTCTTAGCAGGAAACCTGATCTGGAATCAGTGAATGAGACTATATGAAGTGCACATAATGACACCTGACTCATGGCAATTGGGATTTGCTCTGTATAGAAACTGATGTTAAAAGTAGATCAAATTAAACTGGATAATTTGGATGGATTCTCTGTACATAATCTGAACTGTCTGCAGCTACGTGTGACTTTTATTACAGTTCTGGTGTGAGTGGAATATTAAAATGTAGATGACCTTTATACGATCCTGATATTGTGAGATATAAAGTGGAATCTATAAACTCTCCTTGTAAATCTGCCTATAATTTATTGTAAACAATATATTTGATATCTTACTGACATCGTTTTTAAATCAAGTTATTAGTATGCTTTATGTTTAACACTAAAGCCACTGGTAGTTCTTGCTGCTCATTTAAAAAACGACATGCAACCTAACTGATGACCATATAAGACTTAAGCATAAAAAATGATCTTAAAAAACACCTGAGTCTGAGTTTGCAGAGTCTGTTTATCACTCTCTCACATGAATAAGCAGAGCAAGCAAGCAAGCAAGTAAATAAGCAAGCTGGCAAACCAGTGAGGATAAAGTAGCATGTGCATAAACATAAGCAGGGAAATATGCAATTAAGCAAGTTTGCTTAATAAGCAACAAACAAGCAAGTTGTGTGAGAGTTGTTTTCCCTCCCAAGATTAAAAACAAACAGATGGAAATCTATTTATGCAAACTAAAAGTACATGTCTGCAGACTTCTGACACAAGTGTTTACGTGTCAGGGTGAGGGAGGGTGACGGAGGGTGAGGGAAGGTGAGGAAGGTGAGGTAGGTGCAAACAAAGAGACAGAGCCATTCATAACTTTACATTCAGCCTCACTGCTGCCATTCATTCACTTATTTACACTGTGGTTATATATTATAAGTGTTTGTTGCACATATTTCTTTTATTTTCTAATTTCTTATTCTTTATTTTACTATTAATTTATATGAATCTGAAAAAAATCATGTGCCTCTGTGTCCTCCGGTGTCCTCCGGTG
>CAKALU010067772.1:0-20805 GCA_916700995.1 Hozukius guyotensis | reverse complement strand
AAAAGAAGTCTGATTGTATAGAAGTCTATGAGAAAATGAGCCTACTTCTCACTTGATTTATTACCTCAGTAAACATTGTAAACATGAGTCTATGGTCTCAATCACTAGTTTCAAGTCTTCTTCAATACAGCATGATGTTCATTTAGTAAATTATGGTTCCATTTAGAGTCAAATAGACCATAAAGCAGGGGAGGCTTTAGGGCGGGGCTACTTTGTGACTGACAGGTCTCTACCACGGCGTTGTCCGGTCTGGGAGTTGTCCGTGTTTTCGTCTTACAACTTTAACCCTTTCACAGTGGGTTTTCAGTTTAATTGTCAAATTTTTGGCCGCCTCAAAATGTCTCATTCAGTGTTCGGTTGTATTTAGCTCCACCCTCTCGTGTCACTTCTGGTTGCAAAAAAACAATATGGCGATGGACAAAATGCCAAACTCAAAGCTTTTAAAAGGGCAGTCTACAAACCAGTGGGTGACACCACGGTGACAATGTCCACTTCTTATATACGGTCTAAGACCACGGCCTGTAAAGGCCCGCTGTGGACCACATGCTCCACTCAGTGCCCCTGCTGCTGAACAGACCGCTGTTTGCTTGTGTATGCAAAGTTTATTAATATTGAGCATGTTGCATGTCCAAAATTGCCAAAAAACTTCGACACTGCACGTCCTTGTGTCCCCAGCAATACACCCACCAAGTGTGAAGTACAACCCACACACAGAGATTCCTTGCTTTACAGTTAGATACGTGTTTACTAGCTTGTAGTCTCCTTCCTCCTCGTCTTTGTTGGCACGTTGACAGTGTTTACATGCACAAAATATTCAGTTTTTTGCCCTTTTTACATGGCTAATGAAAATTAATATTCCACTAATATTCCCATTTACATGCAGCCATGCATACTCTGATTAACGTTACCGGTGGCGGACATGTTGGACCGTGCTAACACAGCCTCCCTCTTTCATTCCTTCAATCGCCTTCTTGAAAAGGTCGGCGTTGTGATATTTGCTCATATCCCAAAAAAAGTCTTTCATAATGTTTAAAAGTAGGAGTGTTTCTCCTTCCGACCAGAAATGTGGGCTTTTCTTTTGGGCATGCATCTCTGCAAACTGTCGGCTAGTTGGTTTGTGTTCAACGCACAAAGCTGGCTGTAAACAGGCGAGAGGCAGTGTGTCACAAACTGCCGTAAACTCCCCAATTGAGATGCATATTCTGAATGTGCATGTGTACATTTAATATATCGTTTGTAAGTTTCAGCTTCGGCACCAGAACATGGTTGGATACCGTGTTTGTGTGCGTGAGCAGCAGCCTCCAACATACTCCATCCTGTGTCACTGCTGCTGCCAGGGTCACATTGGATTACTAAAAAAAGATCTAAAGGACCTAAAGTGTTGCTAGGCATGCTTTCCTCACTCACGCCCAGTACGCTTCAAAAGCTCTTCACAGGTGGGTGGGCGGTGCGTTCACAGCCGAGCTATCCAGCTAGTTTAAAAATGTCCACCCTATCTGTGGCTGCCAAAGCTTAATAAAGAATTATGTTGTTTTCAGGGAACATTGGACAAACACAAATGTTGTGACGGGCGCTGTCTGGTGGAGAGATGCTGTTTTGATGATTGCTTGGGCATCCTGAAGTCCAGGATTTGCTGAGCAGGAGCCAGTGTGTTCTTTTAACTGCTCACCAGTATGTTTAGGTGCTTTACATAATTGCAGCTCTCTTTCTCCCAAGTCGCCAGTCTAGTGCTGCAGCTGTGATAGCTTATTAGAGGTTGGCTCGCACACTGACAGAGGCAGAAACCACCTTGGGGAAATATATAATGTGGTGTGAGGTAAGCTGTGAGTCACAGAGCTGCTCGTGTCAGAAGCAGGACCATAAGCTAAAACCTGAGGGAAAAAGTCCCAACAAACAACACATCAGAATAATCACACGTAATGTGACGCGAAGCAATCTGACAGATGTAAAGGTCCAACACTCTGGTGCACATGTCTGACATTAAACTGAACTAGATGTTTATCTGCACTGTTAAGGCATGTGTAACTAATTTTATCGTCATGGTTTGTTTTGTCTGCAAAGTCAAATAATTAATAAGTGATTCTGAATGTTTATTTTTTAAAGTAAATAACGGTGTAAGAAAGACCTAATGATCACTAATGGGATTGGCAAATAAAGACAAAATGTGTCAGCAGCCAGACAGGCAAGTAATAGTGCACAGTACTTCACTGGTAAAAGTCTATAGTCATGCAGGGGTCGGCTTCATGTAGTAAACCTTGTCCAGGTGTACTGTACGTGTTCGCAACACATTAAGGTTGTGAAGATTAACCAGTACGTCTTCATCAACACACAAACACAGATACCTGATTCCCACACTGAAAGAAATGACCCACTCTACTATGTTCATCGCATTTACAGTAAAATAACCATAAACCTTGCCACTATTTTTAAGAAGCTGAGGTGCTTGCTAACCGTAAAGTAACCGGCAGTAATCATCAGTCCAAGGCAAGTAATGCTAACAGTAGCTGCTAACACTTCCTCGAAAGCCCAAACTCCAACCGGTCGAAGGCAATAACTGAAGCCTTGAGCTTCAGGTTTATTTACAAGGACATGCAATCATGTAGCGTTGTTGAAAATACCGCATTTACGGACAAGACGTTCTCATTCTTAACTCGTCAAATACCAACGCTCAGTTGTTGGCCCTACGCTTCAAACTATGATGCTCTAGCTACTCCTCTAGCATCAGTTTTGGACTCAGGGATGGTGCGTCAGTGTCCGCTCGTTACATGCATAACTTCCGCCTTCACAGGAAACGTATAGTTTTCGCTCGTTACATGTATACATTGTATTTTCAAAATAAACTTCCAACGTAGGTTTACTTAATTTCAAAGTTTACTTGGTGAGGTTTAAGCAACAAAAGTACTTAGATTAAGCCTCGGAAAAGATTTTGGTTTTGGTTAAAATAAGTATGTTTGGTACGTAACTTGCACAACGTTAGTTAAGTACGTAAGTTACGTAACAAAAGTAAGGTAAAATCAACATTGACTTGGTTTCACACAGTTAGAACAGGGTGAAAGTCTGTGTTTGTTTGACCCCAACCGTTCACCTCAACCTCTTCCCTAAAGCTAAGTTCAAACTACAAGGCTTTCAAAGGGCTTTTGTCGGGGAGCTCCAAAAACCGTCAGGGAGCAGAAAATCAGGCTTAAAGTCGTGTAGTATGAACTAGGCATAAGCAGACTTTCTCGCTCTTTATACTATGTCAGTTGCTCTGAGCGTTTAATACAGATGCGGATTGGTTTACACTGGAGTTAGTTGAAAGCCCGGTGCATCTCATATAGGTACTAAAGGGTGCCTCGGTGCTTCAGTATCAGACGCCAAGGGGCACCGACCAAGCAGCTGTATTTGACGAGATGGGAGTGAGAACGGTTTGTTACGGAAGTCACTGACGGGGGAACAGAACTAATCTATTCCCAGTTGCAACATTTTAGTGAAAAACGTATCCTCCTTGGTATAAAAAGTTCGCCATGCATCACTGAAAGTAGGTGTGACAGAAACATTCGGGGCTATTTCTGATGCAGTACTTGTAGTACTCGAATGTAGACCATGTGTCTAGATATGTATCGAAATGCCTGAGAGGGAAAGACACATGAATGAATGGAAAACACATGAAGCACTGCTGCAGTAATACATATCAGGGGAGACGTGAGTTAGCAGGGAGTGATATTATCAAGAGTTGTACACACGGCTAAGCCCTCGGTTAAGACAACAAACACGGCATTCAGTGTTTACGAGGGGGAAAATGAAAATCACTCTTCACACGTTGCATTTCAGAAAGCTCTGGTTGAACTTAATATTTCTTGCGGTCAGCAGGAAGTTCCACGATCTAATTGCCCTAGTTTGCACTTTTGGCCTCGCGAAAGTAATTTCATGCTTTCAGTCACAACACACGTCCATTAGACTGAGCCTGTCTGGGGATGATAACTGTCTGTGTTGCTGCTATCTCTTGCCGAAAAAAAAAAAAAAAAAGATAAAATAATCCCTCTCTCTCTTTCTCTCTCTCTCTCTCTCTCTCTCTCTCTCTCTTTATATCCCCTGACTCGTCCTCTTTGATTCTCTCTCTTCTCCTCTCCTTTACCCCTGAACCTTTTCCCTCTCCCATCCCTGCTGTCCTAATCCCCATGAGCGCAATTTGTTGTTTCTAGTTTTATTTCTGAATCATCAGCAGAGACATTTTTAATTTGAGACGTGCCTCACATTGCGTGGTAACATATCTCACCGTCTGCCTGCCGTCTCGCCTCTGATGTCACTCTGACATCAACAATCTGTGTGCATGTGCATGTTTTGGAAGGTTGGGTTCAGGTGTTGACAGCCTGTAGAGAGAGAGAGGAGACGTTGTCGGAATGAGCAAACCGAAAGCCTCATCAAAATGTCAAACACGTTGCATTTTCTTTATTTGTAAAATGGATTAGACCTCTCAATATGTGACTGCCTGAACATGTTTCAAGCTTCAGCGTGGAGCTTTGACCTATGCAGGTGCTCTTCTGTTAATTGTCTGCATCTTTAAGACCGCTTCAACTGGCAGATTTCTCTGCCTATAAATGCATATATAGTACGGACATGGAAGTACACACACCCACTCACATGAAACTCAGATGAGAATATGTGTGGCAACACCGACAAAATGTTAATCCATAGCGACCTGTTCCATTCTATTTATACTTCATCTTTGATGCTAAGTACTTATGCAGGCTATTCTCATCCACTGTCATCCACATTCATATATATCCAACGTGATCGTGAGCCAAGGCTGCTGTCAGGTAACTTAGTATAAAGAGCGACAAACTCTGCGTAGGGAGGAGGTCAGGGTGGATGGATGGGTCAAACAAACACAGGACTTTCACCCAGAAGACCGTCTCCACATGCGTCTTGAGTGGCCACTTGTGATCCGATCTCACTTCCCCCGCTCTATATGCAAATCAACACGTAGTAAACACCTGGCTAATACAGCAGACGCTGTGACGTAATACTACAGGAATGTCAGTAGTGATATCTTGAATTTGGGTACATTTTATTAACATTTTATAACATCAAAATATAAGGTTATTGGACCGGCGGTCCCCGAGGACCTCCGCGCCACTGGCACCACCGCCTTTGCCAGACAACAGCGGGGTACAGCGCTCCATAGAGCGGGGAGGAGAGAGAGCAAGCAGGCGGTCGGGCGGGCGAGTGTCAGCTCCGCGCAAAGACGCGGAACAAAACACTGACACATCTCCGACTGTATGATAATAATGCACTTCCTGTTCCAAGTCTGATAGTCTGTAGACTATGTAGCCTATAGATAAGGTATATTTTAATAAAATACAGTTGTACCGACAGGACACAGTAGAGCACAGAGGCCGTTTTCATGCTGCGAGGCAGACGAACGCTCACCTGTCTGTTCACGGACTCAATGCGTCCTCAATGCATCTTGATTGTGTTCACACCTGTACTTAAAGCTGTCCACTTGTGATCCGATCACTGAGGACGCATGTTAATACCAGGTCTGAACAGGGCCTTAGTCTGCTGCCATCCAGACCCTGAGAAGTAGGAAACCGATGCATGAATGGATGATTAGAATTCATTGTTATGCATGAAGCACATCGGACAATTTCTTACTAAATCTATGTACAGTATGTATACTGTACCTGTGAGTCTCCAAACAAGAACCACCGTGACATGTGTGGCCTGTTGCACAAACCATGGTGGCCTGTGATACAAGAGGACAGTCTGATGTTGACCCCAGCACTGTTGTTATTCACTCACAGCCTCTGGACACAGTAGGCCTACTGTTCACATGGGGGTAGAGGGTGACATGTAGACCGACACAGAGAGGAAGACAGAGGCTTTGATTGTTGCTGTCAACGCTGTTGTCATTTTTTTCTGCTAGTGACACTCTCTCTCTCTTATTATTATCTAACTATTCTGAGCAAAATTCAGAGGAGAAGCGAGTGTGATGAGGAGCCAAGGACAATGAGAGATAAACAAGTGATGTCAGAGTGTGATGTATCGCCATATAACGGAGCAAATAAGGCAGTGATTGTTGTCTAGTGAGGCCCGACTCCAAGAAAAGATGGGATGGAAGGAAACAAAAGGTCATCTTCATTACGGCTACAGCTCGGACACAAAGAGAAGAAGAGCAGAACGTGACATCATGTTTCTGACTTCATGCTTTGTGTAACATTATAAAGATGTCAAGCAAGTAGGGATGTCACGAAAACCGATATTAATAACCGGAATTCTAAAAACGTAACGGTACTTGTTTTGCTACAGTACCGTAGATACCGTAGGTACCGTCAAGGCTCGAGACTAACGGTGTCCCAGGGACAAAAGAAGTGCTGCTTACTGGCTGCTAACGGCTAATGTTAACTAGCTCTCGTCCTGCTGATTTCAACACGGGAGGTGCCATTGATTTACATTATGATGCGTTATAAGACTATATCCAGTAAAAATTAGTATGGGCGAAGATAAATTATAACGTTATCATAAAGTTGTTTAAAGATGTTTTCACAGCAATATAAAATAGATAGCAGAAAAGGAATTATTATTATATTATAACTATGATCTGTTTAACCTCCTTCCTTTACTGAATAGAGCCTGAACGCATCATAATGTAAATCGATGCCACCTCCCGTGTTGAAATCGGCAGGACGAGAGCTAGTTAACGTTAACGGGAGGTGCCATTGATTTACATTATGATGCGTTCAGGCTCTATTCAGTAAAAATGTGTATTGGGAGAAGGTCAATTCTAACGTTATCATAATGTGTTCAAATGTAATTTTGTAAAATGTAGTTTTTGGCGAGAAAATAAATAATAAATCCAGTTGTTTGAAGATGATTTCTCAGGAATATAAAATAGATATTAGAGAGGGAATTATGAGCTGTTTAACTTCCTAACAAAAACCAGTATGCAAACGGTAATAAAGGAGTGGATGTTGAAGTACATGATTTATTGTTTTACTTTTGTTTTTTTACCGTGGTATTGAAGTGGTATCGAGAATCGTGGAATGTCACTGGTATTATCAACTACTAAATCTCTGGTATCGGGACATCCCTACAAGCAAGAGTATGCTGGATTTTCCATAACTGATTAGAGGGCTCAAGCACAAGCTCAAGGTTGATTACTGTCTGTGGAGGTTTAACGTTTTTCTCAACAACACTGCACAGAGAGATGTCTGGCAGGATTGATTATCACTGGGACAACGGGGAGGAAACCCTTCTGGGTTTCTTCTATCTCTTAAACCATCTCACTTGTCGCAGACAGGACTGAGGCCAAGTCTCTGTAACATGTCCTTTTAAGAATAGTGTTCAGGGTGAAAATGGCGTTCACTGCAGCCTGTAGGAAGAAAAGAAGAGGAGTTCAAACCCGCTTTAGTCTATCCCGACTTCCTATTTAGTCAGACGATGCTATTTCAGGCTACAATCAGATTGTTCAAGCTTCGTTTGGAGTTCATGAGAATATAATCTGACGGTGATCTGACCGGGCTACACAGAGCTCTGTGTATTACAGACTAACTCAGCTCATGCTCAGGCTTTGTGGGTCATTAGTATGTATGATCTCTTCTGTCTAATGAAGAAAAACGGTTGCTTCCAGATGTCAAATGGCCAATGTGTAATGTGAAAGGTGTTGTTGTAGTGCAGTTTGTAGTGATTCTTTCAACCGCTCTGATTTCACCATTCATCTCCTGAATGCACACAGTTGTACAAGCAAAGCTGTATTTTCATTCCATATGAACTACTGGAGCACACAGTAATGTAACCTCAGGCCCAAGGTCAGTTTTAGCGCATATGACCCATCACACACATACACAGATGACACAGACAGATGTGTGTTTCTCTGTATCTCACACACTCTCTGTCTAACAGCATGATTAAAAGAAGCAAAGAGAAAAGAAAAATGAAAGAACAAGGTAATGTTCAGGGGGATTTCCTCACATTGAATTCATTTCTGAGTGATGTAACTAAAGCAGTGTTTGTGTTCTCAGTCAAGTGTTTCATCTCTGTTATGCAGTTTGAAGAAGCTCCTCTTCATTTCTTATTTGAAGGATATACAGAGCATTAATATAGCATCAAGCAACTATTTACTATATAAAGATATAGAGGAGTAATGTCTACCTGAGCAGAGAATGAAGTCACTCTCTCTCTGTGTGTGTTGTAATCCGAGCTTCTCCTTTGTTTTTACACATTGCTGGGCCGACCACGCGTCCTTTTAGTGTATGTTAGCGTGCCCCATCGGTTGGCTCACAGCCGCTACTCTGCACTGCGCTCATAATAATAATAATAAACTTAATTTATATAGCACTTTTCAAAAGCGAAGCTTATAAAGTGCCTTATAAACATAAAAACACAGTGCATTTACAAATTATTACACAATGAATAAAACTCTCAAGAAAAAAAATCAATGACTAAAAGGCAGTTACAGATGATAACGCCGTCCCGACCGTTGCGGAAGCGGAGCACCCACCCTCCGATTCCCCACCAGGTTAACACCATTAGCTCTGTCAGCACTGTTGTTTCTCTGTTAGCGCCGTTAGCTGTGAGCCGCTGGCTGAGCCGCTGCCATGTTTGAGATGGCAGACTGATGCTCTCTGCCAGTCTTTCTGTTGCTCTATTTCTGTTTCATTCAGTTGCTCCGTGCGTCTCCGCCGTTGCCCCCCCTCCCTCCCGACCCTCCCGGAGATCACAGCTTGTGTTGGCAGCCCGTCGGGCTGTCAGCAACAGGAAGCTGTCGTGCCAGGTTTCACTAGAGAGTAACACAGCGGTCGGATGAAGCCGTGGCATCACCGTTAGCGGGCTAATGGCCTGCCCTGAACCTGCGCCAGAGCTTCTTTTTTTAACGTCCTCTCAGGGTCATTCAGTCATTCAGTTTCAACAAACTGGACGGAGGAAAAAAAAAGTGAAAGAGAGAGAGTCAGAAAAGTATTCGCCTGAGGTTTTATATCCGAGCACGTGTGAACTCATCGCCCAGCATGAGTCACAGTTGTGCATCTCCATGCCTGTGCTGTATGCCTTATATGCAGATGGATTGTTTAATATGTCATATTTTCTGATGACGGTGCCCACTGACCTGTATAAAACAATGGAGCCCATCTAGACCGTCAGCTGGCCCCATTCTAATTGAGTACACATGAGGGGAGTTGTGTATATTCATTTAGCCGGAGCTGACATGGCTCAGTGGACCACTGACATATGGCTTTTTGTTGAATCAAACACACTCCTGTTCAACCCCCCACTGAACTGCTCCTGTGGGTTTGGTCACTGACAATATTTAGTTTGCATAGTTCAGCTCAGGTTTATTAAACATTCCTCCCACTGCAACAGCTCTGCAAGTTAATCCGTGTGTTTTACATGTAGCTGGATTACTGCAATAATATTTCTTCAACATTGTAAATGAGAAACACGGTTTCCATCATCGCCATCACTTTCCCAGCTAGATATCTCCCGGAGAGAGTCGATTTCTTGGCCATGTTAACCGGTTTTATAATCAACCTTTTATACATATGCATGTGCATGACAAAAGACTTCAGGGAAGAAAATAATGATGTGACAAAATAATTAATTTCAGTCAGACTAAAACTAAAAAAACAACAACCAGACTTCAGTTTCAACAGCTGAGCAGTTAAAGTCACTCCAGCAATTGAAGTGGCGGACTTTGGCGGATTGTTTTTGTGTCAACTTATTGATTTCATAATGAAGTAACCATGTAATAAGCAGGATAATGTACAGCTAGCGGGTCATTGCTGTGAAATAAACCCCCTTCAGGGCGATGCAAGATTCCTCCGCTTTGCGTCGGTTTGCCGCATCGCCCTGTCAGGGTTTATTTCACAACAATGACCGGCTCGCTGTCCGTTATCCTTTACATAAAAGTGATGAATTACAGTCAATATATCCATTATTACAGCCACATACAGCTAGCAGGAAGCTGGCAGAACCGGATATGTCATATGAGCGTGCAGGGCGGTGCAGTCCCGAGGGTCTGATGCATGTTCATTATGCCGAGGAAAATAACTCTGGACATAGCGATTTAAATGAGGGCTATTTAAGTGTTCGTACTGGGACGTTGATTCACCTCAAAATTAAATTATCCTCTGATTTACAGACATCTCTTTATACATTCATTTTATTGTTCAGTTTTATCTCTTTGCTTCTGTACTCTTTGATTTAACCTCCTCTGCCGGAGTATAAACTGCTCTTCTAAAGGGTGCTAGTTTTAGACAGATATGATACAGGAGTTGATGGTACTATCGGCTGCATCTCTAAATCAACAGTGTTAACTTATTGTCTGTTTGCTAACTCTAGCTTCTAGAGAACTCTTTGTTCCCTCTTCACTTATTCTTTATTGAATTAAATTATGTACACTCCTGAGAACAGCTCGCCTTGTGAGTAGTTCCATATCTCCGTAGGTCACTACAGTGCATGTAAACACCTTGATTATTTTCCTGCTCAACCTGATTTCTTCCAGTAACCTGGTTTCTTGTGTGCATGTAAACATAATTTAGTCAGACGGCCTTTTGTCCTTTCAGGACTTTTACCCAGGAGACCACTGTTCGTGTTCCGTGTGTAACTAAAAGTAAACGTTGACTTTACGCTTGTTACGTAACGTTACGTAACGTTATGTAAGAAAGTCTTATAAGGGCGGTTGTTCTTTATTTATGGTACTTACGTTGTCACGTTATTATTTTAACACAAACCATGATCTGTTTTCTAGTAGTTTTGTTGCCTAAACCTAACCAATCGTTTCACAGCGTTAACCACGTATCATTGTGTGTTTCTGCAAGTGTGATTCGAGGTAGACAACCCTAAGATGACCTTCCATTGATTAAAGGTGCCCTGTGGGGCCCTGTCTTCTTGTGAACAAACAAAAGTTATTACATTCAGTGTTACTCACCAAAACGCTTTTGCCGTAGTAATCATGACGAGAGCAAAGAAGGAAGTTGGGTGACAAAGTCCACGTAGGGAGGAGGTCGGTGTGTATAGATGGGTCAAAGAAACACAGGACTTTGACTCAGGAGACCGCTGTTCGTGTCCCGTGTGAAACTAAAAGCAAACGTTGACTTAACGCTTGTTACGTAACTTTACGTAAGAAAGTCCGCTAAGGGCGGTTGTTATTTATGGTAGTTACGTTGTTACGGTTGTTACATTATTATTTTAACACAAACCATGATCTGTTTTCTAACCTGAACCGAGTAGTTTGGTTGCCTAAACCTAAACAATCGTTTCACACCACGTATCATTGTGCTTTTCTGCAAGCGCGATACGAAACGTATTTTGGGTTCAGAAACGTCGACATTCAACATGTCCCGTGGCTTACAGAAACGTACAATGCCAACATTTTTTTCTGGCCAAAAACAATGAAAGTTGCAGCCAAACAACATTTGTAAAACCACAAACAGAACAGATATAAACTCTCTGATGATGCATGAGCGGGTGACAGCAGCTGAGAAAGACAAACAGAGATCAGGGAGAGGGTAGTCAGACAGCGCCACACAACCGTAGACCAACCTCCTCCCTTTGACGGAGCAGCTCTGAGAAATACTGATTGGCTGCAAGCATCCAGACCCTCACATTGCACCGTTCTCCAAACAGAGGAGTCTGTTGTCTCTGAGATAAATGAAGCACGCCGCCAGTTTGACACACACTGCCCATCGCAATCAGGAATTTTCTCACTCACGACCCCGTGCAATTAAGCTGTTTGAGAGGGCAACAGAGAGAGCAAAGAGAATAAAGAGAGGCTCCCATTCGGGGCTGTTGGCGTTTCTCTGTATCCTGTTTATAAAAGAGACTCTTTTCAAACAGCAGAGCAACAGGTGAGAGGTGAGGAGAGAAGCGAGGACATGGTCGATGGCTGAGACACTGCAAACACCAAACATGTTGCATGCCCATCTGCGGCTGTCTGAACACTAACTCGCTGTTTCCTGTCGAAGGGCACGTTAGTGATTTTCATCCACGATTTACCGGTCTATGAGAAAAAAAAAAGGTTTTTAAGAGCTTCTGTGTGGGTTACATTCTTGGCCATGACTTTAGTCTGAACTGTAAACAGGAAGGAATGTCTGCACACTGAAAGTCGCTTCTTTTTGAGTAATTTTTCAGCGATGCCTGACAAATATTTGGGAATGAAGTTATTTTAGATATGCATATCGGCCCTGGGTTTTTACTGCACTCATCTCAAGGCTGCAGGGAAAGCTTTATTGGTTATTCTCCCACATTAATATTTACATTTGAAACATTTTACTGAGGCTCTCATTTAGAGAAACTTCAAGTGTGTAAGTGAAGTGAGCTTGAAAATCAGCTTGTTTTTTAAGCATTTAGTGTCAATCTTTGGTGCTAAACTCTCATTGATGTGTTCTGTTTTATAAAGATTATTTGTTAACCACAGTGTGGCTGTGCAGTGGTGTATTTGTCCTTGGGTTATTTATTAATGAAATTAACGTTTCTGTCGGTAGTGATCTTTTCCGTGTGAGTTCAGCCACGGTTGGTTTTCTTTCCTCGTAACTACCAGCTGCATTTAGTGTCTAATCAATTTATTTGTGTACTTAAAGGACCAGTGTGTAACAATTAGGGGGATCTGTTAGCCGAAATGGAATATAATATTAAAAAGTATGTTTTCTTTAGTGTATAATCACCTGATAATAACAATTATTGTGTTTTTGTTACCTTAGAATGAGTCGTTTATATCTTCATAGGGAGCGGGTCCTCTCCACGTAGTCCGCCGTGTTTCTACAGTAGCCCAGAACGGACAAACCAAACCTCGTTAACTTTTCCTGTTTGGGCCGTAGTCGATAACGTTACTCGCTCCCGTCGTCGCCGCCACTCTCTCTCTCTCATGCTTCACCACTCACTCACTTCCCACGTAAACACACACTCTAAGAACTCTGATCTTACAACAACTGGCTCTAGAGAGGGTCGTTCGTGTTTTCGTGTCGGCCACCGTAGCGATCCTACATGCTTGGCTGTAATCTGCATCTTCAATGCTAGACATCGACAAATCCTACACACTGTGCCTTTAAAGAGAAGATAATACGATTTGTAGTTCTGGCCGACAAATGTTTATACAGTATAGTTTTAGCTGAAAAGACGCTATGCATTTAACTGACACGCCATCCCTGACACGTCCAAAACTGAGGGGCCCCTACAGCGTCATAGTTTGAGGTGTAGGGCCACTGACTAGGCTTGTCGCGGTAGTCGGTGTTACACAGTGTTACACGGTGTTACACAACGTTACACTCTGTTACACGGTGGTAGGACACACACCGATTACATTACATACCCTGCGCCCCCACCGTCGTTTTGTTGTTTTTTACAGACAAAAAACATTTATTTCATTTTGGCGTATCAGCAGCGTGTTATCAATATATAGTCGGACGACGGACGCTATAAACTGACAGTGAATGCATCTGCTCCAACGGACTCTCAGCTCAGAGCAGCAGGAGTCATATTTCACACACACGGGATGAGAGAGAGTTGACAGACAGAGAGATGGCGGAGGATTTTGTGTCGAAGCGAAAAGCAAACGTGCCTATTTGGCAATATCTCAGATTTAAACCCAGTGCTGTAAGGGAACCATAACGTTAATGAGGTAATCGCCGCGAGGAGGACGGAGGACAGTCACATCCGGTGTGTGCGGCAGAGTGGCGCCAGGTAGACCCCTGCGGCCCTGCGGCCCCTGCGGCCCTGCGGCCCCGCAGCGAAAGCTCTACCGGAGAGGCCAGACACACAGCCACCCGACGTTAAAGATCAAAGTAAGCGCGCTACACATCTTGACCGTCATCTTGTAAAATGTCCGGTGTAATCGGTAACACCGGTGTTGTCACAATTTTCTTAACCGGTGGGAAATCTCCTAACCGTCACATCCCTACCACTGACCAAGTGGTGGTATTTGATGAGTTGTCATTTATTTTCATGTGTAAAATGTTTTCCAGGATGAGAATGATCAAGTCATGAAATATATGAATAGCATGGTATGGCCATTTAAACATCTACAAGTGTCTATGATGAAGTTATAAACTCAGATACAATAACACTTATTGGACTGAGGAAGAGTAAAGCTCTTTTTACATCCACTTCACAACAGTAAACACAGTCGACGTCCTCAGAAAGATCACAACAAACCAGAGTAGTAAAAGGACCCAGCGCTGTTTCTCAGCTTGTGACACAAAGAGGTCTTTGTACTGTTGTTTTTCAATGCAGATGTATTTGCTTGAATGGATTACATGTCTGTTTTAGACCACAGTGTACAGTTCATACTCTTCCTACAGCTCTACCCTGCTGAGACACTGGGGAAGTCTGCCTTCATAAAGGCCTCCTGACGAAGTGTCAAAGGGGACAAACATCATCCACAACCACAAACACACCGCCACTTTAGCCAGCCTAGTGCTATTGATTTCTCTCTGCACAGTAAGCCTCTCTCCTCCATTCTTAACCCCTTAATCTGATTTATCTGATCGCTTTTTATTATACCAGTTTCCTAAACTCACAGGCTTCTCTGATATTGTCAGGTTGTTATGCTCATTCTAATCAATTTTATCACACAGTATCACCGTCCGAATATCCGCAGTGAGCTGGAGGAAACCTCCTGCCACACTGCAGTAAATTGTCGCTGCTAAGATGTGTTTGAAATAGATGTTAACTGTTACTGTCTTGATGGATGAAATTGCGTGCGACTGGGCCAAAAGCAGCTCTAGAGATGTGGAGCAGAGGTCTCGGTCGCTGCTCATTGAACATGATTTTTGTGTTATTAACAGCATAAAACGGCTGACATTCCTGCTTTTAGCAGCAGCGCTGTGGCAGTTGCTTTGCTCTTTTGTTCTTCCAAGAGCGTGTTTCCCATCCGTCAAAGAGTCACATGAGCTGATTCTGATTGATTTCTAAAGGCTTCTCCTTTTTTTTTCGGAATTAGAAATCCTCCTTTTCTCTGCACTGATCTGGGGATTATTTGCTTACACCGTCGCCTTTTCAGCTGCTTCCTCCACTCGCTGTTCAATTTATGGCTGCCACCCACACTTCTCCGGCTCGGAGAATGCCTTTTTTTTCTCTGAACTGCCAGGCTTTCGTGCATATCTTACACCTCTATATTATGTACAGTAGCTCTCACCTCCAGAAATGAGAGTGCATAATTAGTTTGGTGCCTTAATCTGATTTCACAATGATTTAACTTTTCCATTAGTATAACCTGTGTTGAGATAACCTTTCACAGATTAAAGGTGCCGTGTTTTCTTGTAAACAAACAGAAGTTTTATCGTTCAATGTTACTCACCAAAATGCATTGTGTGTATCCTTGAGGTTGAGTGCACTTCGCATTGTTGTTTGCATCCATGTTTAGCTTGCAGTCTTCTTCTTCTTCCCTGCCTTTGTTGGCGCATTGCTTCATATTTTGCCGTCCTCACAAAAAAATGGACGTAGGCTATACAGTAGGTCGTCGGTGCAAGCATTTTATTACGACCAACATTTACGTTATTTGCTAGACGGCGACCTCTAGTGTCCGTAGTAATTATGACAGGAGCAAAGAAGGAAGTTGGGTGACGTAGCATAAAGAGCGACAAAGTCCATGTAGGGAGGAGGTTGATCTGGTTGGATGGGTCAAACAAACCCAGGACTTTGACCCAGGAGACCGCTGTTCGTGTCCAGTGTGAAACCACAAGTCACCAGATTGAGTTACCGTGACGTAGTTACGTACGTGACTTAAAATAACTCCGTAACTTAAAACGTCACGTACGTAGTACTTTACATAACAAATGTACTCATTTGAACCCAAACCATGATCTTTCCTAATCCTACCCAAGTTGTTCCGTTTCACAATGTTAACGACACGTTAACAACTGCGACCGTTTTTACAACGTTAAATAAAACGGTAAAATATAAAATATGTTGTTTTGCATCATTGGCAAACTACCTATTCTGTCTTAGGTATGAGGACTAGGGATGTGTGTTGGCAAGAATCTGGCAATACAATACGCATCATGACACAGGGCTAACGATTCAATATATTGCGATATATTGCAATTTTTTATTTTCACTTTAGGAAAACTGTTATAGTATAGAGAACACACCAGAAATAAATAATTTTAGAATAGGCAAAAATAAGACATTTATACTGCAAGCAAAAAACTGGATGGTTTTTGCCTCAAACTGCATGTGATCATCATAAAGTGGGCATGTCTGTAAAGGGGAGACTCGAGGGTACCCATAGAACCCATTTACATTCACATATCTGGAGGTCAGAGGTCAAGGGACCTTGCAAAAATTGCCATGCCAGTTTTTCCTCGTCAAAATTTAGCATAACTTTGGAGCGTTATTTAGCCTCCTTCCTGACAAGCTAGTATTCCATGGTTGACACCAATGGATTCTTTAGGTTTTCTAGTTTCATATGATGCCAGCAACACTCTAGGTTTAAAACTGAGCAATACAGTATCGCACAATAAAACATCACGATACTCATGTGTATCGATATTTTCTTACAGCCCTAATGAGGACGTGTTGATATTTTAGTGTGTAGTCAACAGGTGGCGTTGATTAGTGGAGTAGTGTGATTCCATTGGGTAGGATGGGGTATCACGTTAGCCACTTCAGCGCGAGATAAACAAAATGGGGACCCACCCATAGAAAAACAGCTCCTATAGGACTATAAGAGATCCAAAATCCCCTCAGGGAACCTTTAAAGTGCTGTCATAAAATGCAAGTTCTTTCAGTGTAAAAATGACACACAATCATCAAACCAGAGCTGACCGGCTGTGCTGAGGATGCTGCAGATGAAATTGCTTTCTTACTTCTAGTTTCAGAGCCATGAAATTGCCAATAATTTAGTAAACCTTCCTGTTTTTTTCATCCAGACTTTTTCAGGGCTCATTTTTGCCTCTCTCCTTGACTCCAGCCCATGTTAATCATTCACTTCTTTTGTGTGATCAGAGGGGAAGCCAGATGCTGTAGCATGCGGTGAAGAAATAATGAGAGGGAGAAAAATGTTGTCTTTGCAGTCGTTATTTGATGGGTTGCCTTTCTGACGGTTTTCACACTATTTAGAAATAAAGCAACTTGCTAGAAACCAGTAAAAAGACGGTTTGGAGGAACATTAGTATGTGGCACATTTCCAAATCTTTTTTTAAAATATTTCACACTTTGACTCTGACCAGGGGCGAGAGTTTCACAAAGAGAAACTAGTCTCCATTTTGCTGTCAGAGTAAATTAAAATCGAATGCAAGTTGGACAGTTTTCACACAAGTTAAGACATATTTTTAGCCTAAAAAGTTAGCCGCCCTACCCAAAGGCTAACTCTGAATTGAAGAACCATGTTTCCATGGTAACAATCGGTGACACCGGCAGGGGAACCAAATGACAAAAAGGAGGATTTGGCTCATAATTTGTGGCTTGATGTTGTGAAGGAAGCAATGAAATGGGAAAGACTTTTTTAGAGACAACAATAACCCCTTGAAAATATACCGCAGTGAGGACATAGTCAATCATTTTTGTTTGCCCACAGAAACTGTCTGAGCCTGTCTTTGATGCTCCTGTTGTGGGATTAATTACCAGCGGTGGTGTGGCTGTTATTGTTTTCACATTGTGAGTCTGTATGTGTGTCATCATGGCACAATGTGGTCCTGGAGACACCTACTGTAGCGGGAACTACCACAGAGGAAGGTACTTTGCCAGATGATTATATGTCTGTCTGTTGACAGATTTTGTCAATGCGATAGCGTCTCAACTGTTCAAGATGCAGTCACGAAACATTATAGGTGCGTAGTTGAGATCAAAAAGAAGGCAGAGTTCAAGGATGGGTGTGTTCCGAGCAAGGGCGCCGGAAGTAAGGGGGTAGGAAGCGGGGAAGGAGCCATTGGCATCGCAAGATTGGGACAGTAGATGTGACATTACTTCATAATTAATGGGATAACCGTCCGTCATCTTACCTGGGTATTCTTTACAATCGCCACCAATGGGCAGCAACTGATTGTCAGTTGCAAGGTAAGGTAATATAATGTTTAGTAACATAACTATTATTATTAAAATGACCCTAACATTTGACCGCTAAGCAGCTGATTCCAGGCCAATCAATTGTAAAGTAAACATTAGGGCTGTCAAAGGTAACGCAATAAAAACACGTTCACCAAATTCCTTTTAACGCCACTCATTTTGTTAATGTATTAACGCAACTTGAGATTTTTAGTTGGTAGCGAGTTCAGTGAAGATACTGGCATCATATGAAACTAGAAAACATAAAGAATCCATCGGTACCAACCATGTCATAGCTTGTCAAGGAGGCTAATAACGCTCCAAACTTACGCTAAATTTTGGCGAGGAAAAACTGTCATGGCCATTTTCAAAGGGGTCCCTTGACCTCTGACCTCCAGATATGTGAATGTAAATGGGTTCTACGGGTACCCACGAGTCTCCCCTTTACAGACATACCCACTTTATGATAATCACATGCAGTTTGGGGCAAGTCATAGTCAAGTCAGCACACTGACACACTGACAGCTGTTGTTGCCTGTTGGGCTGCAGTTTGCCATGTTATGATTTGAGCATATTGTTTTATGCTAAATGCAGTACCTCTGAGGGTTTCTGGACAATATTTGTCATTTTTTGTGTTGTTAATTATTTTTTCCAGTAATAAATATATTTTTGCGATTAATCACGATGAAATATTTGAATGGATTGACAGCCCTAGTAAACATACAGCATGTTAACTACAAGGAGAAGCGCTCGTCCTAAATAATATTTCATAATATCTCAAGACAAATCCAACAAGCCAGCTACGTTACAGTCTAGATAAAAAGTGAAGCCCAGGCAACTCAACACAACAGTAACGTAAAGCACATCCTAGACGGCAACATCGAACACTAACCAACCTCACAATCAGCCAACATATTGTTATTCGAGGCCGAGGCGGTCGCACTTAACGTTGCTTCACAACATGTAACCCCAAATTAGCCGTCTTGTATGCTGCAATCAGTCGTCATGTATTAACGTCACTTGTTGTTAGTTTACCTCGTGCCTCGACACAATTTTCCTTTCAGTAAAGCCAATAAAAATAATCCATGACTAATCCAGTCGGAGAAAGGAGATTTGTACTTCAGTTCAAGTCAAGCTCTTAATTTTGCAAAAAAATTCCACAGTTGTCTTACGCTCATGAATTATTGTATTAGTAGAAAAATAAAAGGGCATGCAAGGACAACATAAGCCTCTTTCACAATAGGTTCAGCAAGTTTAAAACTGGACCCAGGTAACATGGCTGTCGCGTGGTTCCATCTCGCAATGGCAAGTCATTAGAACACGTCACATCTACAGTTTTTTTATATCTATGGTTGTTACTGTTGAATTCTTCCAGAAGGAAAACATTTTCTACTAAGTGGTTTAACACGGTTGCTATGTTTTGTCGTTTGAAAAAAGCCTTACACAGAATTAAATACAAATTAGTCCTCTTTAAGATAATCAAGAAGGAGACAGCTTTGTACAAAGGGTCAATTGAGACAACAATCTGAGATCTGACTAGTTAAATCTATGCCAAAGTCCGAAGTGAAACCAGGCTCCCCCAAATTTTTTTACTCTGGTTAACGCAACTTGCAATTTGTAAGTTGTAGCGGGCTTAGTGTTAAAGTTAGAGTGAAGATACTGGTATCATATGAAACTAGAAAAACCTAATAAATCCATCGGTACCAACCATGTCATACTAGCTTGTCGCGAAGGAGGCTAAATAACGCTCCAAACCTACACTAAATTCTAGCGAGGAAAAACTGTCATGGTCATTTTAAAAGGGGTCCCTTGACCTCTGACGAGCTGCACATTAAAATCCCATTACTTTGACTCTGTTGTATTATGTGACAGTTGTATTGTGTTGTGGGTTTTAAAGGTCACTGCTGCTTGTGGCAGCTTGTGCGTATACATACATAACATAGTTGGGATGGATTATTATGACTTAGATCTGGATGCACTCAGGCACTTCGTGAGTATTTTTATTACGTTTCTGTTTATGTATTTTGTGTACTGTATGTATATATGAGATGTTCCTGATAGGCAGCCATCTGACCTGCACTGTGCAGGTATTACACGGCAATCTGACAAGACGTGGGGATCGCTCAGACACAGTAATATCCTGATGGGTTATCGAGGCCTAAAAATAACAGTCAGGAATGCGGAGTCTTGCTGTAATTGAACCCCCCCGTACACATCGCTTCGCCTTTTGCAGTAATGAGCAGAAACACACACGCACACACATATGCACAAATGTGTATCAGCAAAGGAGTCGTGGAGACCCCATGACACCAATCTCTGCAGCACACAGACACAGAGAAACAGAAGAGAACAAAAAGATGAGCGGAGAAAGAAAAGAGTGATAACTAACGAGTTGGGTCGGCTGTGGTTATGTAACCTACTGGGGGAGAGAGAGAATATTGATCAGCTGCTTTCCTGCTGTTTTCTACCTCATTAGTAGATGATACAGAAGACTGTCTTTGGTCAAGCTGCACATAAAGATCCTTCACAGCTAAGCAACACGCTCTGGGTCATGTAGGCAGTGAACCAGGGAGTGTTTACGCTTCATTTATGTTCTGTAAAAATGTAAAAAATAGCTCTAAATGCTTTGCATTCTTTTCTTCATTACTACCTGTAGTTTGTATTACATGGCTATATGTTTTATTTCTTTAAAGGGACTCTATGTAAGAATCAGAAATTGCTTGTTAACAGCGACACCTGTGGCCGTTAAGTCAACGAAAGTCAGCGTCCTGTTGCTCGCGCTTGCGCTCGCTCTACATAGACATGAACGAGCATCGCTCAAAACAGTGAGGCGACACACGTCAGCTAAAA
>CAKALU010067771.1:2569-37517 GCA_916700995.1 Hozukius guyotensis | reverse complement strand
AGGCGATAAACAAACAAATTCAAATCAATCAACTTAATATTAGATCAATTATTAATTATTATGGTATTACTATATTCATACAAAATGGCATTTTGCTCCTCAAAGTTTAAGTATCTTTGCTCTCAACCTGCAGGCTGAACAACAGAAAAACTAACATCCTCTCTTCTTCAGTTTTCTTGTAATCAATAAGGAACAAAAGGTTCAACAGAATAGTGCACAAACAGCACCGCAGGTGGAACATCAAGTAGTTAAAACCAACAATCATCAGAGTCGTCCTCACCTCTGCCTGATGAGACCCAGCTCCTCCCCGAGCTCTACGTGGCCTCTGGGCTTGAAGTCAAACTCTACAGCAGAGAGAGCAGATTATGAGTAGATTGTTGTATTTTTTAAACACACAAAGGTGAAGCACTTTATTACTTCAGATCCATCACCTGGTTTCTGTCCAACCAGCTCCACCACCCTCGCCTGGCTCTCATCTCCAACTGGCTGAAAAAGGAAAGAGGAACTTTAGGAAGTTTTCAAACTACTTTAAAAAGACACAGAAAATCTCTCCCCAGATGCTGTGGACAAAGTGTGTGTGTGTGTGTGTGTGTGTGTGTGTATGTGTGTGTGTGTGTGTGTGTGTGTGTGTGTGTGTGTGTCCTCACCACATCAGGGTGTGTGGCGTTGGGCAGTCTGAGCGCTCGTCCGTAGTGTTCCTGATCCAGCTCCGTCTCTTTGGGGTACAGTTGATTCAGTCTGTTGCGGATCTCTCGGCCCGTCTGCAGAGCCTGGCTGTACTCTGGGAGCTGCATGATGAACAACAACAACAACTCAGAACTGGTCCCAGATGTGATTTACAACCGACAGGTGGAGTAGCAATGACAAGATTGATTGATTCAATAACAAAGACTTTAAATTCTAAAGTGCCAAACTTACATTGCCGAGGGCTTTCTTGTCGTTCTTGGTCTGTGAGGAAAAGATGATTTATGTCACAATAATGGATGCAGCTTTATACTCTTACAACATATGACTACACCAAAAAAATCAATCAAATTATTATATAAAATTGCACCCATAAGTTCTTATGTATTCAAAACAATCAACAACCTGTGAGCAGAGCTGTAGTAACCTTTACTGACCACTAGAGCTTTGACTGTGTCACTGATGAGTCTCTTCTGCTCCTCCAGCTCAGAGATTTCTGTCCTCACCGCCTGGAGCTCCTGCCACACACACACCTACAATGTGGACACAAACACAATCAATTGAAATGCCAGTAGAACAATGGGCTCCCCATGTCCTCTCCATTTTCCACCATTCATGACAATTCTTTAAAGGGGAACCACACCCATTTTTGCTAAAAAACTTGTGATATCATAGGGTATAAAGAGTGGAGCTGCTCCATAGACAATGAATGGGAGACTGATTTTTGTGGACTCACCGTATGTTTTCTTTTTTATACCCAAATGAGCTTTATTCTATTGTAGTGTTCTCACTTGTGAAACAAGAAAATGTACCCATATAGTCAGATAATTCTCCTGGGTACTCTCAGTGTCATCTATAACATCTCTACCCATTCATTGTCTATGAAGCAGTTCCACACTTTGCAGTTGAGAGTTGTTCATGTTTACTAATATTTTTGGACTGTCTCAGACCATACAAATAACATGTATGAATTTTGACAATGGGCGTAGTTCCTCTTTAATGATTATAATAGCTATGACATGTTTATTTTTGCTTATCTTGCTTTATCTTTGTTGTCTTTTTATATATATAAATATAATATATATAAATATATTATATTTATATATATTATACATATATATATGTTATATTTATATATATATAATATATTATATAAATATGCATATTATTTATATATATATATATATATTATACCATATATATATTTAGATGTACAGTTTTTGCTTATAAGCAGCCAGCTGTCAACCCCAGAAACTTTTGACAGAAGAAGTTTTAAAGTCACGAACAGGACTGAATCAGCAGCTATAAACATCACTTACAATCTTCCTGACATCGTTTCCTCTCAGATCACCCTTCCTGTTCTCCACCTCAGCTGTGACTCTGTCTGTCTCCTCAGTCACTGCTCTCATATCCAGCTCAGGCTTATCGCTGTAACCTTCACGGACATGCTCGTACAAACTGCTGCGGGCTCCGTGAGAGGAGCGGTACGTGATGAACACACTTCTCCTCTGCTTTGAGCATTGTCTTGCTACCGGCTTTAACACAGTTAGAGCTGCTGAGCCTCCAACTCTTGCAACCATGCTCATACAGCTCGCCATGTTGGTCTTGTGGTGCATTCGCGGGTATGGGAATATTGAGCTTTACTCTGTGTATACTCAATAAACCTTTCTCCATGCACTTCAAAAGCGTTTGAATACAACATTATCACTTAAATGAAAGCATGATATATAATAATAATAATTATGACTGTTCATATTTCTTATCCTCTTTTTCTTGTTTTTTATAGCTGCTCATTAGTGATGGGAATTACGGCTATTTTTAGTGAGCCGGATCATTTGGCTCAGCTCTCCAAGAAGAGCCGGCTCTTTCGGCTCCCAAACGGTTCTTCATTTTACCACTTCTGCCTTTTATAATTCAGCCAAATTTAGCTTTAGCTGTTTTGACCGTTGATTAGTATGTGTGCACATATATCACTTAAATTATTCAATATAATTATACTAAACCTTATAATTTCCAGAATACCATAATTTTACATGCTGCTTCGTTTCAGACTGTCACTCATCTTGTCTGCTATTCGCGCACCGCACTCCTCTCTCTCTCTTTCTCTTCTCCTCTTCCTCCTGCTCTGTACCTGTAGACCTTCAGCACGCCGCGCATCCCCGCCCCTCCCTGCTTGATGGTAGGATCCTTGTCTGTCATCACCTGATTGATCGCACGGACGTCATTGACACAACATTCAGTCACAGTCAGTGCATATCATTATATCATTCTGCCTTGAATTAATTAAAGAAAAAAAAAACGTCTCTCAGACGCGAGCCGGCTCTTATCGTTCACTTAAAAGACCCGGCTCTTTGAGCCAGCTCGTTCGTGACAACACATCACTACTGCTCATGTAACCAGGAAGTACTTCTAAACTGTTCTATGTGCCTTGAACGCAGCATGAATGCGGAAATTAGTATTTCGGGGAAAAATAAAACTAATTTGCTAATTCTTTATTTTACACAACATTTATCACATAATGAATAATAATAATAAATAAAAAATATTTTTTATTTTTTTTTTACAGAAAACGACTTACATCCGGTCAAAACAATCGTCATCAATGCGGAAATTAGTATTTCAGGGAAAAAATAAAAACTAAAACAAATGTGCTAATTTTTTTAATATTATTTTAAAAATATAGCTGCTATTATACGCAACATTTATCACATAATGAATAATAATAATAATAAATAATAAATATTTTAATTTTTTTTTTTTTTACAGAAAACGTCTTATTTCCGTTCCAAACAATCGTCACTTTCACGCAGCATGAATGCGGAAATTAGTATTTCGGGGTAAAAAAAATAAAATTAAACAAATGTTCTAATTTTTAAATATTATTCCAAAGATATAGCTGCTATTTTACACAACATTTATCACATAATGTCAAAGATAGAACAATAAATATTTTTTTTTCCCCAGAAAACGACTTCCGGGTTCCGGTCCAAACAATCACGTCACGAGCCAAAGGTCAGCCAATCAGAGGAGCGGAAGTTTAGCGTTGCGGTAATCCGGTTCAGACTTGACAAGTGCGGCCGACTTTAACCTGAACTCAGTCCTCATTTACTGCCCTTTAGTGCTCTAAAACACTACCCTCTTCCCTACTGCCTCACCACGGAGAGCTGGAAGGGTGTTCATGATGTACAGGTCGACTGATATGTTGTTAGGAGGTGAAGCTTTCACACAGCGGGAGATGTGCTCCTTTGTAAGCTAGTTTTGGTCCGTCAGTTAGTAACCGTTGGTGACCGTTGGTGACCGTTAGTGATGTTGGTGGGCTGAATGAGCAGCGAGTAGCTCGACGAGTCTGCTCCTCCACAGGCCGACAGGACGAGCCCTGTTTCAGGACTAAAAGACACCCAGATGAGAGCAGAAAGCTTCTGGTAACAACCACCGGGGTGCTCTGATACAGTTAGCCCTGCACCCACCGATTCCTGTTGAGAGTGAGACCCAACCAGGCTTCACGGTGGAAACCAGAAGAAGAGCAAAGGTAACTGTGAGCTTCTTACAGGTGTTACACTGAAATCTGTCACCAAGGAAATCTGTGACCAGCAGAGCGCCAGCAGCAGCAGCAAGAGGTCACCATTTATAACTGCTGACCCCCATTGTACCTGTGTAATAAATGATGCAAATATGTGACAGAAAAAACACACAAAACTACATTTTTTAAAACACATAAATGTATTTTCATATTTTATTTATTTTTAATGTAAAGATATATTCACAAAACTTTGAAAGAAAAGTAAACGATAGGTACAGTGAGGGTCACATTTTGCTGGCCCTCTGATTTCAGTGTAACACCTCTAAACTGATGCAAGTAATATTCAATAAAGGGTATATTTATATGTCTTAAAACATTTCTTTAATTTTAATGCTGCTCTATCACTGGGAGGACACATATGTATTTGTTATAGACCTTTTCAAACTTGACAACATAAACATTATAAATGGGTCCCTTTAGATAATAATGCACACAGTGCACTTTCATAGACTAAGCTGCTGGAGTTACCCTGCACTATACTCAGTTTTAACAGTCTCTTCTGCACTATATTCACTTTTTTAATAGTCGTGTATCACAGTTTTCTTCATCTTCTTGTATTTTTATATCTGGTATATTTTTTTGTACTTTGCACTACTGACTTTTTTACTGCCTTTTTACTAACATGTTTGGCACTATGGAACTGTGATGCTGGAAACTTGAATTTCCCTCGGGATCAATAAAGTTACTATCTATCTATCTATCTATCTATCTATCTATCTATCTATCTTTGTATTTCTGGTTGCAATGCTTGTTAATGCAGTAGCTGACAGGAAGTAGACTTGGACCAAAGCTGTTGCCCTAGCAACAGAATGGCTGTTGTCAAAAAGTGTGACCCCACTGTACCTGTGTAATAAATGAGGCAAATATGTGACAGAAAACACACAAAACTACATTTTTTTAAACACTTAAATGCATTTTCATATTTTATTTATTTTAATGTAAAGATATATTCACAAAACTTTGAAAGAAAAGTAAAAGATAGGTACAGTGCGGTCACATTTTGCTGACTCTGATTTCGGTGGTTGCAGTTTTCAGTGTAACACCTCTAAACTGATGCAATACAACAATAATCTGCTTTGTGTTTTGTTATTCATTATAGCCAGTCTTTTGTGAAGACATATCATTCTGATAATGGAAACATTCTGCAGCAAGGGAGTAGGGTAACTCTGTAGCACACAATATTTACCTAAACTGTATTAGTTTTGTCTGGAAAGCAACATTTTTCCACAGAGATAGATGTTATCTGTTATAGGCCTCTATCTACCAAGGCCTGTCTGTTACAGATAGGTCTTTCATGAGTGAAGGTTAAAGTGTAAAACCTTCTCTGTGAATAATTCTCTGAATGTTTGTGTATTTACTGTACCTCCAGATGAATGCTGTGCGGGGGGGCACAGTCACCTGGCGTCCCCAGCCGTGGCAGGATGGGGACGGGGGTGGAGGAGAACCGCTGTCGGACAGCGACTCCGAGGAGGAGGACTTCCCTGATGACAGCACCACGCCGCTGGGAGACTACATCACACATGGTGAGACTATTAAGTGATGAGGATAGAGAGAGCCCTCTTAGTTTCACCTCTCTATTCTGATACTCCTTGTGCTCTGTCTAAATCTTACTCGTCCCCCCTGTTTCTCCTTCCTCATTCTGCTGTGTTTTTTAGGATTAAAACAGCTCCTGGATGCTCAGCAGCTGTGTGATGTCACTCTACTTGTTGAGGGAAAGAAGTTCATGTGTCACAGGTATGACTGCTGCATCATACAAAGAACGTAATACAGAGGGAACACAATTACAGTAGAAACCCCTTATAGCGATCATGGTTACAGTGATCAACCGCTTATATGGATCAAAAAGCTTGGGACCGAATCATTCCTATTCAAACGCTGTTTAAATAATTTGCTTATAGTAATCAAGTAGTCCGCTTACAGTGTTCATTTTGAGTCTTTTTTATACATGACAACATATGGAAAAAAATATGGAAAACTTCCATGATAGTGTAGTGTATAATCAGCCTTTTTACTTTTATAATATATTTTATGTACTGCTGTGTAAAAGGCCAAAGCCTTTGCAAAAACATGTTCTCTGTGTCCTGTGTGAACAACAACGGGCCTCCGTCTGTCCTGTGTTTTGTGTGAAGAAAATAACCATTTGAATGGGTCTCTGATGGTTCAAGGTTAAGGAATGAAAGAATAGATAAGACAATGTCAAAAGTGTATAAAAAGAGCATGTAGGATGCAAGGGTTAGGATTCTCCCACTCTGCAGACTGGGTGTCGCATCTCTCGAAAAAACAGACAAGGAACTCAAGAAATCGGTGTCTTCATTTGCTCATTGAAAAAATACTGCAATAGGCCGACTGTATTTTATGAATATGTTTGTTTTCAAACTCTGCTACCAGTTCGGCATTGATAGCCTACACTTTATTTTCAGGCCTGGTAAAAAATTAGAAATGCACTGAAACCACCGCCAAGCTACTGCTTTAGACTATAGCCTAATTATAATTTGAACTACAGTAAGATATATTTTATATAGTGTATTATAGTGAATTTGAATGTACAGTAATTTAATTTGTACTGTAATTTGAAAAGCGTTTGAAACAGCAGTATTGTATTTTGAAACAGTCCATAAGATTCAGTAAATAACCATCTGTTTCATTACTTTATATTCATGTAAGAAATGTCAATTGGATGGTAATCTGCATGAGAAATAAAGAAAAAGAAAAAAAAATTGGTTATAATAATCATCCGCTTATAGTGATCAATTTGACCCAGTCAGATGTAATCACTATAAGAGGTTTCCACTGTATATGCAATTGAGAAAATTTGAAACTAGAACCACCAATTATTTGATATTTTACTGGATAAATGACTTAAACCATTAATCAAGTATCAAAGGTATCATTGATTAATTTTCTTCCAATTGAATAACAGATTTGTTTAATAATTATCTCCCCACTTGTTATAACATAGAATGCAAAGCAGATGTAACTTCTGATGAATATGCAATTATACAGGCCAGCTCTGTTCTTGTAGGAAACTGTCTGATATCAAAGAGGTGAAAGATATCAAACACATTGGTTTGACAGTGAGCTACATCTTGTGAGTACGTCTTCTGAAACCGTTCTCTTCTATCCTCCGTGCTTCTCTCCTCTCAGAGTCCTCCTAGCAGCCGTGAGCCCGTACTTTCGGGCCATGTTCACCAGCCCTCTGGTGGAGTCCCGCCTCACTGAGATCCGACTGGAGGAAGTGACGCCGTCCGTCATGGAGACTGTCATCCAGTTTGTGTACACCGGTGAGGCGGGGCTCTCTCTGGACACCGCTGAGGATCTGTTTGTGGCCGCCAACCGGCTTCAGGTCATGCCCCTTCAGGACCTGTGCTCCAGGTAAATCTGCTGTATGAAAGTGACAGATGATCAAGTTCATTAGACTTTACAATTCAGGTGGCTATATATTTACTTTGACATTAGGTTTCTAAAGGAACCAGCTTCTGTCTTTTGGACTTTAAACCCTCTTGTCTCATTTCCTCTCTTCTCTACTCCTCTGTCTTTCTCTCCACTTGTGGTTTTTCTCTACTCTTCTCTCTCCAGGTTTCTATTTGAGCACCTCTCAGTGGATAACTGCCTGGGGATGTACTCTCTGGCTCGCTCTCACCACGACCAGCTGCTGCTGCGAGCCTCTTTGCGGCTTGTCGCCCAGCACTTCCCCCGGGTGGCCCGGCAGAAAGACTTCCTCCTGCTTGACCACGGCACCTTGGGCAGCCTCCTGAGCTCTGACCGTCTGGGGGTGGACTCCGAAGCAGAGGTTTACGACGCGGCGCGCCGCTGGGCAGAGCACCAACCCTTAGATCGCTACGCCCACATGCCGGCGCTACTCCACCACCTGCGGCCGGGACTGCTGTCCCAGGAAGAAAGCCGACGACTATGCCAGGAGTTGGGGCCCGCTGCAGCTGGCGAGGGCCTTGGGGGGCCTCTGAGACCACGGGAGGGCATGTTTGAGAAGAAGATCGTCTGCGTGGACCTGACACCTCGGGAGGAGGAGAATTTAGCTGCAAGAGACTACACAGTGGACTGCTTTGACCCTCGGACAGGGAAGTGGGAGAAGTTAGCTGCGCTGGGTTCACTGGTCAGTCCCGGCTGTACGGCTGTAGGCGACCGGCTGTTTGTAGCGGGCGGGATCCTGCGGACAGGCTCTGTGTCTGCAGCCGTGCATGAATATGATGCAGTGTTGGACCGCTGGATAGAGCGGCCCTCCATGGTCCAGCCGCGGGCTATGCTTGGCCTGCTGGGCTGTGGAGAGTCAGTCTACGCCTTGGGTGGTAGTAACCGCTCAGCTCTGCTGGACTCCAGCGAGACCCTGGAGCTGACTACTCTTCAGTGGGCCCCGGGGCCTCGGTTACCGCTCCCTCTGCGCGCCTTCGCCTGCTCGGCATTGCGTGGACGACTTTACCTCCTGGGTGGAACCACACTTGAACAGAACAGGGCCGTGGTCCACTCGGGGGTGCTTATTTATCACACACTAACAGACTGCTGGACACGCGTCGCTCTGGACTCCGGCGCCACATGTCTCGCTGGAGGAGTAGCAGTGCGAGGAGGAGTGTGCGCCATCGGGGGATACATGAGGGATACCACCAAGTTCCTGGATGGAAACTACACCAATCTGGAGACTTTAGACGCCACTGGGCGTGTGCTGTTTTTCAGAGAGGGCAGGGGGTCTGGGGTAGAGAGGGAGGTGACTGGGGGAGGGGTGATGGTCACCGCGGAGCAGCGGGGGGGTGCAGGTGGTGGAAGCGACCGCGCCCCGAGCCCTGTGGTATTTCCCGGGCTGCCGCGGCGGATTGCAGCCGGGGGCGTGGCCAGGTGGAAACGCAGGATTTATGTGCTGGGTGGTGAAAACGGCTCACGGTTTTATGACAGTGTGTACTGCTGGAAGCCCGGCTGGCGCAGCTGGGTCCAGAGACGAGAGAAACTCCCCGGAGACACTGGAGGGGTGAGCCAGTTTGGGTGCACCACTTTAAAGTTCCCTAAGAAACACATCCTGTCCAGACTGAGACTAGCCAAAGAAAACTGCAAGAAGGCCGCTGACTAGCTCGATAGGGACCAGTACGAGTGAACCGATCATATGACACAGAGATGAGCTCCAGGCTGAGTTTGAATTAGCTCCTTTGGTGTTGAAGAAAGAGACCATTTTATACAATCTGAGTGCAGCCCAGAGTCGTCTATAATGGACTGGGTGCAGACAGATGGTATGAAATGTATTATGGAGAGTCAAATGTACAGGCAGAGAGCAAGTGGAGCCAGAAACTGGTTAAAAGTCAGGCAACATGCACCTGAATGTAACCCAATTTGTCAGATCAGTAAAATCCTTTGAGAGAGAGAAAAGGGCCTTTTAATAGTTGTTTTTTTTTAAAGTGTAATGTTAATTTCAGCTTTTTGCTGGTGTAATTTTTTAAGGCTGAACTATTTCAATGCTGTGAATTTTTCAGCAGCGTTTAGTTTAGACACAAGGATACGGACACATCTCTGACCGCAGCTATGTTCCACTTTATCTGCCTAAACCCTGTTTTTTCTCTAATGGGGGCCCGTAAAGCCCCTTTGAAACTGCAATTAAGGGCTACAGAAATGACTTGAGTGGAAACATATCATAGGAAACGCCAAACTTGTAAACCAGTGAAGGGGTGAATGTCCTGTTCTGACATCAGTCAGTGGGTTTTAGCACGGCACATCAACGGCTCATTTGTTCAGGTTCGACCTTCACAACATCAGGATAGTCTGACCTACCTGTTCCCAAGAGCCTGGCCAGTGTTGAACTCTTCCAAAGCCCCGTTCACTGGTCTCACTACGATCCCAAACATGGCAGCCCATGTGTTAAACACAGACTTTTACTTGTTCGGTGTTCTTAAATGCTCTTATAACAAGTGGAACATAGCAGTGGGAGAAAGGGCTGGACAATACGCAAAGAGAATGAAAGATGATAGCCTGAGGCCTTGTTACAGAAACCTCCTAAGTCTGAAATCCTATCTTATCTCAGTTTAGGATGACATTTAGGATTATTGGTGTTACAGAAACATGTTTTCCTAATTGCATTTAGGAAAATATCCTATCTTATTTTAGGATAGGAATTTAGCTATTACAGAACCGTCCAAACTTAGGGATTTCCCAAGTTAGAATCCTAAGTTAGGATGGCGTAGACCCTGTCCTAAATTCAAAATAACTGCCAAAAATGGCAGCAGAACTGTTGTTAGGTCTGTATGGCACTGATAATGAAGATGGAAAACAACATGAATACAGAAATATGACTGAAAAGGCTACTCAAACCATATGATGACGCTTTAAATTTGATATTTTATATGTATATATATATATTTATTTAATTAAAAAAGGTGGGGTCTCCTCTCCCCTACCGACACGATTAGTGCCTCCGACTCCTCGTAGATAAAATTTAACGCTAGCTAGCCGGTGACAAGTGAGAGCCGTTGATATTATGGCTTGTCCATCTCGAGTAGTTTACCGGTACATTCTGTTCAAAGATGCAGGCATGACGGGACGAGTGCCGATTGAAGAATCAAATTTACAGTTCTAGTTCGGATTTCTTAGGTTAAGAGAATATAGGACGTCTGAGATAGGATAGGACACAGTCATGAGTTTAGGAATTGCTTCTGTAATATCTATATTTGAAACTGAAGTTAAGATAGGACAAGCAGTTGGATATTTTTCTGTAATGAGGCCCCTGAACACCATCTTCCATATTAATACATATGACAATGTGTGCTTTAAGGATAGAAAAGCCCCTGTCAAAAGGATTTGGTAGATGCTCATGATGGTTCGCTGCAAAGAAAAACTAGAGCTGTCCTTTTCAGCTGGCATGGCGGTGTGATTACAGCGACAGAAGGTAAATGTGTAAAGGTGTCGTGAAGATGACCAACAGCATCCTTGTGTCTAGACTAGCGCACCTTTCCTCAACGTTCGAGCCCAGGTGACCAGTTGTCTTTACTTGATTCAGCAGCCGTGACTAAATGACATTTTTATTTTTCAATTGCTCCAGCCACGGGACTCGTGAATGTGTTTTGGCGTTATGGAGGTTATGGATTATTTGAACACATAAGCACTGCACCTAATTTATTGAAATGTATTTCAAAGTTTTTTTTGTTGTTGTTTTGAAATGGAAACTTTTTGCTCTGACTGCAGCGCCCCGGGAGTCCTGCAGGAAGATGGCACTATAAGCTCAGATGTGTTGAGATCTGAACGGGTTTTAAAGTAACTTAATTCTTGAATTCTGATTTTATGAAAAGGTCAGAAAGTTTGCCCACAAATGTAAGCACATTGTTTTGCTGTAAGCCACCATGTTTTCTTCTGTTTTCCTCTCTTATTTATTCAAATTGATCAAACTATGTTGGAGATATGTGCACATGAAAAACCATAGTGTTGTCATCAGATTGCAAACTACCAAACAGGGCCAGAACATATATGGATATTTTATTTTTATTTTTGCCATTATAGAGCCACTCTTAATTCATGAAACTTAAAAAAAACTTGAAAAAGCTTAAAGTCAGATACATCCCTGATAAATCCCTGAAAGATTTCTATAACTTTAAAATGAATCGGTTTCAAATGCTAAGGCAGTTAATTAACTCAGAATTGCTGAGTTGACCTCACTATCTCTTCAAAGTTTTTATTACTGCAGGTCAGATATTAGTTTCCAGGCGTAACTTTAGATAGGTTAACATTGATACAGTTTAGATAAACTAAAACAAAGATGGATAAAGGATGTGCATCTGTAATGGCAAAATAGGATATCTTTTTCAACTATTACAACCGGGATAAGACAAAGTGACTGTACAGGATCCCGACCTGCAAAGTGGATTTATTTAAGTTTACTGAAGTAGTAAATCAATGTCATTCTGAAACGTAAGAATTGAAACCTGCTAAAATGCATTAATTTGGTGAGAAAAAGAGGCTTTTTCACATAACATAATTGTAAAGCCAGTCCATTGAAGACAAATTCAATCAGAAAAGACTCAAATTAAATCAGCTTCGTGGTCAGGTTTGTCTCATAACTAGGGCTGCAACTAACGATTATTTTCATTGTTGATTATTTTCTCATTTATTCGATTAGTTGTTTGGTCTATAAAATGTCAGAAAATGGTGAAAAATGTTGACCAGTGTTTCCCAAAGCCCAAGATGACGTCTTCAGATGTCTTGTTTTGTCCACAACTCAAAGATATTCAGTTTACTGTCATAAAGGAGTAAAAAAAACAGAAAATATTCACATTTAAGAAGCTGGAATCAGAGAATATTTACTTTTTCTTAAAAAAATTACTCTAATCGATTATCAAAATAGTTGCCGATTAATTTAAGAGTTGACAACTAATCGATTAATCATTGCTGTTCTACAGCTGGGATAAGACAAAGTGTGACTGTACAGTTTCCTAGACCTGAGAAGTGGATTTATTTAAGTTTACTGAGGCAGTTAAAAATTTAAATCTGCCAAAAAGCATTAATTTGGTGAGAAAAAAAGGCTTTTTCATATAATGTAATTGCAAAACCAGACCGTTGAAGCCAAATTCAAGTAGCTCCCCCAAAAAAGAAAGAAATAAACCAGCTTTGTGATCAGATATGTCTCATAACTGCTTTCCAATGAATAAACCAACCAATAGAATCAAGGAGATTTCATAATTTTCCAGAGTTACAATGAATCCCTCGAGAACAGAGTAGTGTTACTTCCCTAATTTCCCAGCTAACAGCAGATGTTTAACACCTGTTATTTCTAGCGAGAACTCTCCAGTGAGACAGCTATCACTCTACAGCTTCATTATAACATAATGATCTCTAATGCTCACTTTATTTCAGTAGTATGTTCACTCATCAAACACACAACAGATATATTTCTTCTTTGTGAGCTTCAGTTTGTGTTTCTAGAAAAAAAATCATGTCACCTTGTCTTTTTCTCATTTCAAATATCATGCTCTGAATTTTCACCTTGAAATGTCACATTTTCTTTTCCTTCGTGTGCTTACAGCTCGTGTGACATGTGACAGGTGATTGTGTGCATGTTTTCTATGCTGAGGCGTTCAACACCAGCTCTGTGCACACACACACACACACACACACACATACACATCCACACTCCTGCGTATACTGTGTATCCATTCAGAGACGTGAAGCTGCCCTCATCTGTACAATCTGATCAAGTTTGTGAGCTGAAAGGCAAATGGATGTTTTGATGAAAGCAGTGCTATCAAATGATTAAAGGACTGTTTGCTTATGTGGTTTCTACTGGTTTTTGTTTTTGTTTTTTTGTATTTTACTACTGCAGGAACTTATGAAAAGAGGCTGACAATAGATCCAAGTCTTCATTTCTGCGTGTAAAATGTTGAAAATCCAGTGGAATTACATGACTGAAACCCTGTTTTTCATGGTTTGGTGTTAATAATTACTCTAATTAATAAACTGCTGACAGTGCCCATTATCACAGCTGGCCAAAGGTCTCACTTGGACTGACCACCACAAATCTACTGCCCATGCATCGCTCTTCTTTTCTTGGTCTATCTTGGTGTTTTTGCAGCTGAATGTGATTTTTTCTTTTAGGCTTTATTAGAAGCAAAGCTGCAAATCAAAGCTAAATTAAATCAAGCTACAGGTTAAACAAAGCGTATTTAAGTGGAGAATATGGAGAATCCTTCATCAGACAAAGTGATCATCAACAACCCAGCAGACATCGCCGTCATTGTTGGATATTTCATCATGGTTATCAGTGTCGGCATTTGGGTGAGTGCACCTGTGTTAAATGAGTGTAATGATCAGGAAATTATAATGACCTAATAAAAAATATGTATGTCACATGTTTAAGGAAAGGAGAGGTAAAGCCTAACATTGCATTTGGTTTGTGAGAATATTAACAGAATCATCCTGTCTGTGTTTTCAGGCCATGTTTCGTACCAATCGTGGGACAGTTGGAGGATATTTCCTGGCAGGACGCACCATGACCTGGTGGCCGGTGAGTTCAATGTAGAGCTACACTGATAGATACAGTATATAGCTGTTATGTATCAGTGTATGTGTTGGTCAATAAGAAGAAGTTGTGGCACAGAAATGCAAAAGATATGCTTGAGGTCATTTAGAAACGTTATCATTTGATAGTTTGTCCACCAGAGGGCGCCGTCACGTTTATTTTTCCACTGAAAAATGTCCTGCTCTGTACATAAGTTTTAAAGTTCAGTACTTCTTGTAATGAAGAGGCAAAGTTTGTCCAAATACCGGGCATATCCCTTTAGATCTTAATAAGCAACCAAATCTTGTGGTTCCTTCCAGAAAAGGGGCAATATATGGCTTGGTTTAGTTTAGTTTAGTTTATTTGAGAAGGGACAGTGCAAATTAATAAATACACATAAGTATAAAAAAGGCCAGAATTAACCAAAAGGCTATTTTTCATCTGTTGGTCCGAGCCAAGGTGTTACAAAAGACTTCCTAAAATACATCAAAACAAAAAAGGGGTGAGTTTAAAAGTCTTCAGATCAAAAACATGAAACAGGACATGTTTAAATGTTGGAAAAGGACACACAGTTGTTAAAAGCAGTAGAAGCAGTAGTGACATTTATACATATAAAACAACACTGCAGACAAGAAGGACATATAAGCAGCAAAAAGAGAGTTTAGTGCTGACGTGTGTATTTATTAATCATCCACTGTTTTAACTTGTTACTGAAAGATCTGTAGGTGTTTAGTTGTCTGATGTGAATTGGAGTAATATTCCACTCTGTTGAACCTCTGACAGACCAGGCTGACTGGCTAAAAGCACTTTTCTGCAACAGAATATGTTCTCTAATGTTCTTTTTAAATCCAGGTTGGTGCATCTCTGTTTGCCAGCAACATTGGTAGCGGTCACTTTGTGGGCTTGGCGGGCACCGGGGCAGCTAGTGGCATCGCTGTGGGAGGCTTTGAGTGGAATGTAAGTCATATTATATACTCACAAATCTCATTAATCACCATATTAAAACACTGAACTGTTATTGTGTGTTTTTTATCTGCTGTGTCAGGCTCTGTTCATCGTGCTGCTGCTGGGCTGGTTGTTTGTACCCGTCTACCTCACTGCTGGGGTGAGTAGTTCAGGCTGTGTTCATCATCATAATGATGTGATGACTTCTGTAATGTCCTATATACAGTATATATACACATTGTGTGTGTTAGGTGATCACGATGCCCCAGTACCTGAAGAAGAGGTTCGGAGGGACGAGGATCAGCCTCTACCTCTCCGTCATCTCTCTGTTCCTCTACATCTTCACCAAGATCTCAGTGAGTCATCCTGTCTGACAACATGAAACATACAGTATGAGTGTTTCTTCCTTCACCTCCTCCCTCCCTCTGTCTCTCTCCAGGTGGACATGTTTTCAGGAGCTGTGTTTATCCAGCAGGCTTTAGGCTGGAACATCTACGTAGCCGTCATCACCCTTCTGTTAATAACAGCCTTGTACACTGTTACAGGTATGTATGTGAATGTATGTCCTGAACCTGGTCCATAAAGTTAACTATAAAGATTTTTTTAAAGGGCCACTCCAACAATTTTACACATGAGGATCAGATTACTCCATGGTTTTTTCAGCCTTTGTATAATGTTTTCTGCAACTCTGGAGGAAGCACTCTGAAATTTTACAGGGCGGATCCATTATGTTCTGCGGGGTAAAATTACTGTTTTTGTGAATGGAGTCTGATCTGGTAGCTTTGAGGACAGCGATATAATAGTTTCAGTTCCCCGTCGGAAAGGGCTGTCTGACGGCAAGGAAAAGTGGTGAAAATATTCTAAATATAGTGTACACTTAAACTGATGGCTAAAATATTTTTTTTCTGCGGCTCCCATCCACAAAAGCTTCACCTCGCCGTCACACAGCCCTTTCTGAACCAAAGCCATTATATCGCTCTCTTCAAAGACACCAGACTCCATTCACAAAAGCAGCAATTTTACCTCGCAGAGCGAGGGAGTATACAGATACAGATTTCTGTTAGTATTTTAAGGTGTGTGAATGTGTGTTACCAGGTGGCCTGGCTGCTCTGATGTACACGGACACAGTTCAGACTTTTGTCATCATCGCCGGGGCCTTCGTCCTCACCGGCTACTGTAAGTACAAACTGTGCAGCATCATACTTAATCTGCCAGTATTCATTCACACTACACACAGTTCTTGTTTTTGGCTCCTGTCAGTCCCTCCAGGCCTTTAGTTGTGTCTTCACAACAGGAAACAGATTAACTAGAGTCAGTAATCATTAATCTCACTGCAGCAGTGTACAGTACGATGACGTTGCTGCAGAGCCACTAAACTCTCCACCTCCAACCGACACAACAACAAACACTTCCTGCAACTTTATTGATTTTTTTCATACAAGGTCAACATATATATATATATATATATAGAGAGAGAGAGAGAGAGAGATGAGATGTCCATTTGTCATGCTGCAGATTTCTGTTCTAGTATCACCAATAACCTTTATACTGATTTGAAGTTGACTGTAGAAGTTAGATCGGCACATGTTCACTACTGAATGTATAGTAATAATTCCCTATTAAGGTGTGAGACCTCGTGTCTGCCATCAAGAGTATATATATATATATATATATATATATATATATATAATCAGTCTAATACTGGTGTAGATTACCGACAAAGGAGGCAGACAAGATAAAAGTGGGCGAGAAACCAGTGGAGGAGGAAGAAAACAGGCACCTCCTTTTGAGAATTGGTGATGCATTGAGACGATAGTGCTGACTCAGCAGCTGACTCATATCTTCAGTTAGGACAGTATCAGACAACAAGACAGCTCTGGACTATTGAGCTGAGGAGGAAAGAAGAAAGAAATACAGTGTGCTTATTTGTTACTGTCTTGTTTTACATGTTAATATTGTAGGAACATGAATATCCATTATACCATGCTGCTACCCGAATTTAAGGGAGTGTCATGAAACTATGCATGGAAAGACACCGCTAGGGTCCAGCAAAAAGTCTGAACTGACCCTTTAAATGACAAAGAACTCAACATTTCTCCTTCTCCCTTCTAGCCTTTGCTGAAGTCGGAGGCTACAGCGCTCTGCTGGCTAAATACAGCTCTGCTATGCCCAGTAATTTCTCCTCCATGGACCCCCAGCGCTACAACATCTCCCCCCACTGCTACACCCCCAGACAGGACGCCTTCAGCCTGCTGAGGGACCCGACCACGGGGGACCTGCCCTGGCCTGGAGTGCTGTTTGGGATCGCTATAGTGGGAGGATGGTACTGGTGTTCAGACCAGGTGAACATCTCAGACTGTCTGAGCTTTGTTTTAATCTCTTCATCTTAAAGGAGCTCTATACGATATCCAGAGCATTCATATAGTAGTAAACATCTATTTGCTATGTGAAGATAAAGCCATGCGGAGGCAATAGAAATGCTCCCAATCTCGCATTAATCACCATTACGGGGGCATTTAAGGATAGGGAGAGGGCAGAAAGTAACACAGAGAGCTGATATTGGTGCTCAACACATACGTAAGCCAGCCTCTAACAATATGCAGTAAAACTACATATCGGTTTAAAATGAGTTAATGTCAGACTTTGAATATCTTACTTTACCAAAATAAAAATATGATGCCATAGAAAGGTGTATTTCTTTTAAATTAAATAAAAAACAGCATGTAAAGAACAAACTTCAGTGGTTAGTTACAGCTAGCTGGTGAAATAGCATTAGCTACAGCTAATGTACCCCCCTTTTTCCTGTTTCCTGTATTTGAAAAATCAATTTTGCAACTTTGCCTATCCTTAAAGAGCAGGAATGATCAGGGAGACCCAAGAACCAAAGGATTAATACAAAGAAAACTGTGCATTTATTAAAAAAATAGTGTGTTTCTGCATGTTGCCTTCATCACAGCCATGCGCAACGTTAGTTAACTTGAAAAAAAAAACAATATGTCAGCAGCATGACAGCAGCCAGGTGTGAATATGGATCCAAATAATATGCAGTGAGGTACACTGGAATGTCATTTCAGACTAGCTGTTTTAGCGTGTATGTGTTTATATTGAAACATGTTTGCTTTACTTGTATTTGACTCTAATGAAGGCCACATAACACAAACACAATTACCAAACCAGCTTCTCCTCATTCAGAAATGTATGGAACCTTTAAGTACTTATATACTCACAAACTGAACATAAACTCCATAATCCTCGACTAGATTTCCTGCTCTTTGAAAATGTTTCTCAAAGTGATTATTGCAAACTAGTCTTTTCTTGGCACAGTATAATCTATCTAGTCTTGTATGTCTCCAGGTGATAGTCCAGCGGTGCCTTGCAGCTCGTAGTCTGACCCACGTGAAGGCCGGCTGCATCATGTGTGGTTACCTCAAACTGCTGCCGATGTTCCTCATGGTGTTCCCCGGCATGATCAGCAGGGTCCTCTACCCAGGTCTGTGGCTACTTTCAAATCCAATTAAAGCAAAAGACACACCACAGAGTAAAGTATAATAAGCTGTACGTTTATCAAGCAAATGTCATAGAAAGAAATCTGTGTTTCCCTCCACCTGTAGATGAGGTTGGCTGTGTCGTCCCTGAGGTGTGTAAGAGTGTGTGTGGCACGGAGGTCGGCTGCTCCAACATCGCTTATCCTAAACTGGTGGTGTCAATCATGCCCAATGGTAAGAACAATAGTTTACCTTCCATTTCCTACCCTACCTCCACCTTTTTGGCTGACTTCCTCTGACCTTCTTGCTGTCCTCTTCTTCCTCTCTGTGCAGGTCTGCGAGGTCTGATGCTGGCTGTGATGTTGGCTGCTCTCATGTCCTCTCTGGCCTCCATCTTTAACAGCAGCAGCACCCTGTTCACCATGGACATCTGGACCCGCATCAGACCACAGGCCACCGAGCGCGAGCTCCTAATTGTGGGCAGGTGAATGGACGGTGTTACAGTAAACAAAGGTTACCTTCAGGGGAGACACTACAGGCAAAAACATAGATTTTCATGCACTTTAAAAGTTGATTTTAAGGGCTTCTGTTAAAAAAAACAATTGATTCCGAGGCTATTCCAAAGTGTATGAATGCATGATGCTGTGTATTGATATGGATGTTTGGATCACTAACCTCCCATATCTTTCTTCTTATTCCTCTCCTCTTCAGAGTCTGGGTTCTGTGCATCGTAGCCGTCAGTATCTGTTGGATCCCGGTGGTGCAGGCGGCTCAGAGCGGTCAGCTGTTTGATTACATCCAGTCCATCTCCAGCTACCTGGCTCCGCCCATTGCCTCGGTCTTCGTCCTGGCTGTGTTTGTGAAGAGGGTCAACGAAAAGGTGAGAAGACACACACACACATGGTAACATGTTATTATATTAAACACCTGGTGGAATCAAACCAATAACATACCATCTGCCTCCTTCAGGGTGCGTTCTGGGGTCTGATAGGCGGCCTGGTGATGGGTCTGTGCAGGATGTTGCCTGAGTTCTGGTTCGGTACTGGCAGCTGTATTTTCCCCTCTGACTGCCCATTCCTGGTGTGTGGGATCCATTACCTCCACTTTGCAATCATACTCTTCTTCTGTACGTCGGTGCTGGTGCTGATGGTCAGCTACTGCAGCCAGCCCATAGACGACCAACATGTAAGTGACTGAACTCACAGATTCACTAAGGCCCCAGATACTTCTGTAACAGGTACACAAAATATCAGTCTGATCAAGTCGTATTCATTAAAGGACCAGGGGCCTGTTGCATAAATATAGACCTCAGTCTTTGTCTTAAATATAACTTTAAGTCAGACTTGCTATAGACACTTAAATGTACCTGTTGCATAAAGCTTCCCTATGAGTGACTAATGTAAGACTGACTTAGATAGCCTGTCACGCAATGCATTATGGGTGAAATAAGACACTACACAGAAGAGAAAAAAGTATGGATTCAACCACAACAGCGACATCACACCAAGTATGGGAGAAAGGGAGAAAAGGAGAAAAGGTAAAGTTAGCTAAATGGTTTAAGTAATGGATTAACAGTTGGAATAGTTAGCTAAAATTAGCTAAAAGTAATAGATTAATAGTTTAAATTGTTAGCTAAAAGTAATGGATACAGTTGAAATAGTTGGCTAAAGGTTAACATTAACTAAAAGTAATGGAAGTAATAATGTAAGTAAGAGTATGTAAGTGTAAGTAATTTGTTGCCATAGCAACAAAGGTGTCACCTCACCTTAGCTAGGTGGAGAGGTGGCTAACTATAGATGTAAAACAGAAAATAAAACTGTTTTATATCTATGTGGCTAACTTTCCTACCTCAAATGAGTCTTAATTTTTATGCAACAGACAGCCTTAATTAGACTAGTCTAACCTGACAATCTAAAACCAGACTAGCCCATGACATGAAAGCATTTTGAGAGCCCTGATCTGCAACTGGATTGAGCGAAACCTGGCAGCATTCAAGAGAAAATGTAAAAAATGGTGTCGGTTTCTGTGTCTTATGAATTTGTTTTCTTCTCAGCTCCATCGTCTGGTGTTCAGCCTGCGTCACTCCCAAGAGGAGAGGAAGGATTTGGACTGGGAGCAAGAGGAGAAAGGGAGAGAAGCCCGGAGAGAGGCCGAGGAGAGGAGGAGGGAGAACAGTAATGCAGGTAAGGAAAGAAAGAGGACGTCACAAAGACAAAGACAAATGGAGAAGAAAGTACTGACTCCTCTGTCTTCCTTTCAGTGGTTGAAGAGGAAGAAAAGTCTTGTATCTGTCGCCTGATTGGTCGGTTCTGTGGCGGCGGCGAGGGCAGCGGCTCACAGGCCCATGAACAAGACACACCTGAGGCATCAGAGAAGCTGCCTGACATCAGCGAGGACCCGGTATGGAAGTACACTGTGGATACTAACGCTCTCATTATGATGGCTGTAGCAGTGTTTCTGTGGGGTTACTATGCTTAGCAATCCTTTAAGTCACTCTTCAGAGGTTGAATACAAGTGACGCCACCTGTTGGCAATTATTTGTCACTACACTGCAAATCATAGTCACAATTATAAAAAGTTTAAAATAGGAAAGTCTACTACCAACAGTCTCACTGCTCCGTAGAGCACAGTGGGATGTGATCCTTCACTCCAGTTTTAAAGAGTGTGTGTAATGCGGTTTAAAAATGTTTCATCAGGTTAGAAAGCCATTACTGTATACTGTTACACGTTGATTCAATCTGCAACGGCTTCCTGCACTGGAATAAAAGGTGCGAGAAAAAAAAGCCAGGTAAAATGTAAACTCAATAAAGTCTCAAGTAGCCTGAAGATGTTTTCAAAGTGACTCCTTTTAAAACTTTGGCTCAAGAAATCAATGAAAAGGATGAAATGGAGTTATAAAACTCACCTACACATCATATAAGAGAGCAATTAATACTCAGGAGTTCATATTGTTGGCTGATGTGCACGTCTAGTTCTCCTGAGTCAATGCGGTCTCTGATTTGTATTTAATTGTGCATTTAAGGGGAGACACTACAGGTGAATAGGATAAAAACTTTAATTAATAGCTATCACCATGAAACTTCCCCAGTTAATTACTCACATTAAGGCAATTATTTTTTGTATTACAAGTTTTCTGTAAATGTATGTTTACATATTAAATATGTGTTAATATGCATAAATTCCCAGAACAGCAATATAAACATTTGATAAAGTCAGGTTCAAAATTCTTGTTTCATTTGGTCAAAGGTTTTAACAGAGGGGATTTTGAATATCTCTTTTTATCACTTCATAAAAATGTTTTTTTTGCCATGTTTTCAGGGATAAAATTAATTTGCAAAAAAAATAAAGTTGCAATAATACCGCATATCGCGCTGTTGAGCCAACGATTATCATCGCAGGGGAAATTCCTTCACTGCGACAACTCTACTAAATGCATTTATTTGGTCTCATTTATAGAGTATTTAACATGTGTATATGTTTTCAATAACACATGCATAAAATGAAGTTGTGATTTATCAAACGTATATCTCTTGGAAAAGGCTGGTTTACCTATTCAAGATAATATAAGGTGATGTTCATTTACACACAAATTCACTCTTATGATTTTTATTACACGGCTTTGTTGAATACTCAATTCTGATTGGTCAATCACAACATTTTACATTGCTATGGACGCTGTTCTGATGTTGGACTCTGGCGGATTGTTTTTGTGTCAAATTATTGATTTCTTAAGTAAGTAGCCGTGTAATAAGCGGGATAATGTACAGCTAGTGGGTCATTGTTGTGAAATAAACCACTTCACGCTTTGTGTTGGGGTGCTGCATCGCCCTGTCTGGGTTTATTTCACAACAATGACCAGCTCGCTATACATTATCCCTTACATAGATAAGGCCTACTGTGAATTGGATCGCACTGGTTTGTTGTTTTTAAAAAGTAGGTTCCCAGAAGAAAGTTTGGGAAGCACTGACTCATCACACACCACACGAACCAGGTAGCGATTCAGATTTCCAGTTTTAATCATCACTTCTGTTTTTATTTAAGCAGATATTTCCCATTAGCATTGTACATGTCTGGAACCTACAGAGTTCTCCCATGAATACCCAACCGTCTTCCCACCTCCATGCAGAGTTTCAGCATCATTCATCACATCAATGTCCAGTCTGTCAGCTTGCAGGGGTGGAAGGGGGAGTTCAACAGCGAGGGAGAGAGCGGGGGAGGAGGAGAGAGAGAGAGAGAGAGAGGGTTTTTCCAAGAATGAAGAGTCAGAGCCGTCACCAGGCACTGTTCATCTTACACTCCCACACTAAGAGTCATGGGTGGATCCAGTGGAGCTGGATGGAGTCCATCTAAAATGTAGCCGCCTACAGGGTCCTGTGCAACTCCCAATACTCTTGATCATCTGTGAGGTATCTGACGCCTCAATCTCCTGCAGGGTGGGTGGTAAGAGGTAGGGGGCTTTTAAGGCTGGAAGCTGGTGTTGAGAGTTTCTGCGGTCTGTGGTAGTTTGTTTCACCCGCTTCGAAGCATGAATGACGGCTTTGGCAAAACGCTGCCCTCTGCCGAATCGGAGGACGGAGGAGGGGGGGAGGAAAGGAAGAGAGCTGGGAGGGTTAAAACAAAGATTTTAAAAATACATCTTTGCAGGTGGAGTAGGGCGACAGACTGATACAGGGAGAACACAGTCCTCAAGAATAAAAGCAAAATACAACAGCAAACATTCTCTGACACACACCCCAATAAAACAAAAAAACAAAGCAAGTCAATCAAACCATACAAAGTGACATCAGGCCTTTCCAAAGTGACATCAAGTTTCTCTTTTTAATCCCGTTCTGGTCTTAAATCAATAAAGTCCATCTCCCATAATTCTCTGTAAACCAGAAAGTACTCCTCTTTATGGCTGGTCAGCAAGGTTAGGGTCCACTCTGAAACAATGACGCAGACAGGTCTCTTAGTATGGAGAGACCGTGCCCGTCATTAACCAATGATATGGCTATTTCAGAACGTCAGTGACACAGGCAATGATTTCAGCAGCATTATCAGGGGACTAATCAACATAGTACAACGTTACAGCACATTCAGAGAGATAGAAACGCATGGCGCCGGACAGGTACAAATGGCATCTTGTACAACGGAAAATCAAGTTTGCTTTATACAATCACATTTCTATAGCGACGCTGGACATTCCACCACTGAAAAAACATCTCAGCTCATTCCTTGAAGCACCATTGTACAGCTAGAATATGGAGGTTTGTGATACGACACAGAACAAGTATTGGGAACAGTAAGCAGGCTCTAGGGCAATACATTTCTATGCGTCACTTTATGAATGCTAATCTCAATCAAATACACTGCAAAAGTTTTCACATGAATTACCCAACAGCCGTGTGTGGAGTTAGACAGGAACCCGAATGAGTACGAGGCAGAAAGAGGGCTGACTGACAGCAGCAGGAGGGGACCCCAACCCTGGTATGCAAACTTTTATAAAGGTGCCACTCTGGAGCACAGTGGGGGGGGAGAGAGAGAGGGATTCTGGAGGGCTTGGAAAACAAAAAGGCAAGGAGAGTGACACACCTCTCTTCCTTCTTTACCTCTCAACTTCCCTCCACTGAGGGTACGAGAAAGGAGTGCTGGAGCAAAGAAAAACAAACAGTCCTGGAGTGCTGATTCCTCCTTGGCCCCTTTCAGACCTGGTATTAACATGCGTACTCAGTGATCGGAGCACAAGTGGACAGCTCTAAGTACAAGTGTGAATAACGCACTCAAGAGGCATTGAGATCTGATCTTTCAGACCGCATACAGAGGTGGTCTGGACCACATATGATTACACTCTTGTGGCGAGCGCTTGTCTGCCTGGCAGCATGGAAACGGCTTCTGTGCTCTACTGTGTTCTGTCGGTACAACTGTATTTTATTAAAATATATCTTATCTACAGACCATCAGACTTGGCATGTGAAGTGCATTATTATCATACTGTCTGAGATGTGTTGATATTTTTGTTCCGGTGCTTTGCACAGAGCTGACACCTGCCCGTCCACTCGCTCTCATCCCTGGCTCTCTGAAGCTCTGAACGCCGTTGTTGTCTGGCAAAGGCAGCGGTGCCGGCAGCGGGGAAATCCCCGGGGACCGCCAGTACAATAACCTTATATTTTCATGTTAATAAAATGTACCCGAATTTACGAACATGTAGGATATTACCACTGACATTCCTGTAATATTACGTCACAACGTCTGCTGTATTAGCCGTGTGTTTATACGTGTTTATTTGCATATAGAGCGGTGAAGTGAGATCGGATCACAAATGGTCACCGGAGACACATGTGGAGACGCATTCTAATGTGAACAGACGTACTCAGAGCTGTCCACTTGTGTTTGGATCACTCAGGATGCATGTTAATGCAAGGTCTGAACAGGGTCCTTGTGTTCGTCCTCTGAACAGAGTCGAGAGGGAGCAAGAAGGAGGTGAGCAGGAGGAGATGAGTGTGTGAGGTGTACTCTTCCCTCTCTACCTGGCCTCCTCCCTCCTTTCCTCCCTCTTGGCGCGAATGGGCTGCGAGCCATCAGCAGGCTGCTGGACCCAGTTGTTATCGTGAAGCCCAACGCGGCAGCCCGGTGTGTCCTTGTCTGTACGCCGGCAGCACATCCAGTAGGAGCGTCCATAAGGCAGGTCGTGGTGGTAAGGTTTGGGGTGCCAACGGCACAGGGAAACGTCCCCGCGCTCGTATTGCCGCTTACACTGCTTGCAGGGGTCGTCCCTGTAGAGAGGGTCTTGATTCCAGCGTGAATCCACAGCCCGCACCCCGTATGTCTCAATCAACACCTTGAAGTAGGGGCAGGTGCATTTGAGGGCCGCCAGCGAGCGCGTCGGCAAGTAGCTGAAGATGTTGACCATGATGTGGTCGGGCAGCAGCAGCATGTACTGGCGCGGCTCGAGGAGGCGCTGGATCTGAAAGCGGATCTCCAGGAAGTCGTGGGACACGTGGCGGTAGAGGCGGCACAGCGAAGGGTCGGAGCAGTCCTCCCCAACGCTGGGAGAGTCTGGTCGAGTTGCCCGCTCCCCTGAGCCCACCGCCAACCCCGCCCCGGGGCCGTTGTTGTTGGCACAGTCCAAAGAGCAAATTCCTGACCCGCTGCCAATGCCCGTTCCTTTTACATCCTCCTCTGGGCCCCGGGGGGGCTGGAGGAAGAAGAGTTGTCCAGGAGGGGGGTCATCTGATGAAGGGTCACTGGAGCTGCCTACACCCCCGCTACCTCCCCCCCCACTGGGCATAGCGAAGCACACCGTCTCCTCCTGCACATTCTCTGTACTGTCCTTTCCAAAAAACACACATTGATCCACAGCACCTGTCACCACCACCTCCACATGGAAGCCAGTCACTCGCTCCCTCCCCACAGCCTTCTTCTCCTCCTGGGTCGGGTCGGGGCTGCCACAGGCCGACCTGTCCGGGTGATGGAGGTCTCCATCTGGTTTGGGGGCAGCATTTGTGGCGGCAAGCAGCAGACTACTAGGGTCTCTGGATGAGGGGCTGACTAGCTGGTAGAGGTCACAGGTGATTTTCTCTTTGGCCCTGGCCGCTGCCTGGTTACCGCCGCCGCCACAGCTCATAAACATACAGCGGGATCTGCCAGCTGGCTCCAGCTGAGACCGTGGATCCAGATTTGACACTCGGAAAGCTATTCTAACCTCACCATGACTGTGGCTGGGGGGCGGAGGAGGCGTTACAATGCCGGACTCTCCTCCTTTCCTTCGCTCTTTTTCTCGGTCGCGATTAGAAGGAGAGTCTGTTCCAGGACCAGCACCCAGATGGAACTGATTCTCCTGGTTCTGGGACTCAAAGTGCGCTATGGCCTGGGCCACCCTCAGTGACTCCTGCTGCTCCTCCAGCTCCTGATCTGTCTGGATGGGAGACGACGACAGCTCCTGGGCCTCTTTGGAGGGCTGGCCATTTGAACTGTCTGACACAAATACGATAGGAGTGGGGTCCGACACCGTGCCCCGGAGTAGAGTGTGCTGGTGCGGGGTAAGGTCCTCACTGTGAGTGGTGTTTGGGGACTCATGTTGATGTTGATTCCCATGAACAGCCACGATATCCTGGAGGGCCATGGCAGTCCTCTGCTCAACCAAGGCGACCATCTCTGCCACAGACAGCAGGTCCGTCTCATTCACTCCTCCTAGAGGAGGCTCATCAGAGCTAGGAGGCGCAAGCGAGGAGTCATGGCTGAGGTTTGGCTCTGAGGCTTGGGAGCGTGTCGGAGGGTCATAGGATGAGCATCGTCTTCGTCTTTTGGCTTTACTGCAGTCAGTTGCCCAGTTACCTTTAACCTGAGGAGAAAAAAATAATTAATATTTTTTTTAAAATAACTAGTACTGTCAATCGATTAAAATATTTAATTGTGATTAATCGCATGATTGTCCATAATTAAATCATGATTAATAGCACATTTTGTTATCTGTTAAAAATGTACCTTAAAGGGAGATTTGTCAAGTATTTAATACTCTTATCAACATGGGAGTGGACAAATATGCTGCTTTATACAAATGTATGTATATATTTATTATTGGAAATCAATTAACAACACAAAACAATGACAAATATTGTCCAGAAACCCTCACAGGTACTGCATTTAGCATTAAAAATATGCTCAAATCATAACAAGGCAAATTAACAGGCAACAAATTTGCTGACTTGACTATGACTTGCCCCAAACTGCATGTGATTATCATAAAGTGGGCATGTCTGTAAAGGGGAGACTCGTGGGTACCCATAGAACCCATTTTTATTCACATATCTTGAGGTCAGACGTCAAGGGACCCCTTTAAAAACGTCCATGACAGTTTTTCCTTGCCAAAATTTAGCATAAGTTTGGAGCATTATTTAACCTCCTTTGCGACAAGCTAGTATGACATGGACATTTCTAGTTTCATATGATACCAGGATTTTCACTCTAACTTTATAAATGAGCGCACTGCAACCTAAAAATCGCAATTTGCGTTAATGCGTTAAAGAAATTTGTGGCTTTAAAACGCATTTGCGTTAATGCGTTATTATTTTGTTAACTTTGACAGCCCTAAAAATAACCAAATCAAACTAAAAGCTCTTAAAAAAACAGCGGATTTTGTTTTGTTCTTTACCTTCATGGCGCTGGGTCTGGGCTGGCCTGCTCCACTGAACTGGTGTGCAACAAAGAAGGCGATCTTCTCCTTGGTGTTGCCTGGCTTAATGACATACCAGGTGTCCAACAGCACGCGGCCATCTTCCATCTGGGACCCGGAAGAGGGCGGTGAGGGAGGGGCTGAAGAGGGCGGAGGGGCCTGGCTCGGTGTCAGGGAGCTGGGGACGAGCTCAGGTTCAGGTGGAGTGTTCTCCGAACCCGCATCCTCCTCTTCTCCGGTCTCCTCCTGCACGCCCACTATCATCCCTCCATCTTCGCTTCCATCCACGGTCCTTCTGGCACCTGGAGAGGGCTCAGCCTTGCAGAGGGAGGGGGACCCCGTCCCGCCACCCCCTCCGCCTCCACCGCTGCCCCCCGAGCCTGGGCTCCTGGCTTTGTTCTGAGAGTAGGTGCCAAAGGGGCGTGGGCACCACAGGCGGATGTGGGAGAAGGTGTCTCGATCCATCAGGATGCGGACCACCGGGGCATATCGGCATTTATGCTGGCCAGCAAGCACCCAGAGCCAGTGCTCTCATTGTCGGCTCCCTGTCCCAGTGCCAACCTGATGGGCACTGTCTGTCACCAAGGTCACCGGCAACACTGGGCATACAACCTGCATCAACAGGAAAGAGATCAGAGGAAAGGGTGGGGTACGGGCGGGGAGGGAGGGATGAAAGAAAAGAGAGGAATGGCACAGTGAATATAGAGTTTGTATCTCTGGAGCAACAGTGCATGTAATCAATGACCAATTGAGGCTGTATTGAGTAGTTGCCTCGAGGTGCAATCAGAGAGGGTGTTAGCATTGTACACCAGCAGCCCAGCCACTAGACTGGACAGAACAGAAGAACCATCCTCATACTGTACTACTAACTGAACTAATCACAACTGGCCTGCCTCCTACTTTGGCCAAACTCAATTAGCGATTACATTTGCTAAAGCTTGCTATGATCATCTCCCTGCATTGGAGCCTCTAAATCAAATTAAAGGGATTCCATTTCAGGTTTGGTGTCTGCGGCCTGCAGATGAAAGGGAGGAAAGATGGAGCACAAAAGCTCCAAATGGACTCCCTCTCTCCCTCTGCTCCTCTCCTGCATCTCCGTGCTTCAAAGAGGACTTGCTTAATAGGAGGCAACACAGGGAGGAGCATGCAGGCATATGCTGGACCTATTTTTAGCCAACAGCAGGAGGGGGTGGGTAGTAGTGAAACTGCTGTAGCTGTCCTGCCTGTCCTCACCCTGCCAAGGAGCCTATGCTACAGGCTGGGGGGGAAAGGCTTTAGTCCAACCAGCGCGCTTGTGCAGCTATGCCAGCTGCAGGCGCTGCCAGGAACGTGCCGGCATACTTAAGGAGAGGAACAAGTGGCAGTGGAGCTGCGTGTTTGGCCTCCTCTCTGCATCCCAGAACAGCTTGAACCTACAGTATGCCTCATCTGTCAGTCCTGAGCGGCCTCCTTTAGCGTTACCCTTTAAACGTTAGCCTACATGTTTAAAAGCATAGGTTTAAACTGGACAGGAGGTTTTTTTTTTTCATATCAACTTTCAAATTCAACGACTCTTAAAAAGGACCAGTGTGTAACTATTAGGGGGGTCTCTTGGCAGAAATAGAATATAATATTAATAAGTATGTTTTCTTCAGTGTATAATCACCTGATAATAAGAATCGTTGTGTTTTTGTTATCAAGCTGTTTATATCTACATACAGAGTGGGTCCTCTTCACGGAGCCTCTCGCCATGTTTCTACAGTAGCCCAGGACGGACAAATTAAACTCTGCTAACTTTTCCTGCTTGGGCTGGAGTCGATAACTTTACTCGCTCCCATCGCCGCTGCTCTCTCTCTCTTGCTTGCTTCACCACTCACTTCCCACGTACACTTTGGCTTTGCTCCAAATGACCTACACTACTCTTACAACAGCTGGCTCTAGGGAGGGTCATTCGCGCTTGCACGTCAGCAATTGTAGCTCTAAAACATGCTTGACACGTGGGAGAGGCTTCAGTTGCTTGCAGTCTCCTCACCTCACTGCTAGATACCACCAGATCCTACACACTGCTCCTTTAACTGTATTATACTGTAGTTCATGGTCCAAAAAGCCAAAGACACACAACTGACTATACTAAAATAGCATGATATGAATGATGAGATAATTGAAATACCCTCCCTCACCAGTTAATATACAACATCCTGATTGATTATACCAAGTACAACCACATAGATGCACACACCACCAGGGTTGACTAGTCACTCAGTTCAATATAAATTATGTTCAATTCTCCCGGTGGCATTATACAATTTCATGACAAACACGACATCCAGAGGAAACAGATCATGTGATAAAGGTTAGATTAGTATTGATTTGAATTTATTTAACCCTATATTGACCAAACTAGGCCAAATAGTATCGACGCACAACAAAAAGAATGCATCACGGTTCAACCTGTCCTTTACTTTCACTATAAATGACAACAAACTATTCAGTCCCATCTGTCTTTCTGTTGTGTCACTCTTCACCTCTTACAGGTTCAGACATGCAGTCAGCTCCAGTGAGAATCTCATAAAACAAGCATCTCCACGTCTGGTACATCTTGAGGTGTGGCAGCCATTTGACAAAATGTTGTCTGCATTGTTGGCATGTAACCAGGACTGGCTCAGCCTGATGTATATTATGTACAACAAAATAGCAATTGCCTAAGGCTACATCCACACTAATATGTTTTCTCTTTAAAATGAATAACTTGTGCTACGTTTATGCCTAGCGTCCACACTACTGCTGACCCTGTTTTAGCTTTAAAAATCCGTGGTTTAAGTCTGGAAGGGCAGAAACAGAGACCTTTAAAAACGATGACACAGACATCTACTTTTGCTTCTTGACTGGATCTTATCAGTCATGACATGTCCTTCCCTGATTCGTCACTCCCCATCACGTGAACCTTTTCCGGAAGAAAACAAACGACATCTGTTGTGTTTTCCGCCGTGTTGAACGCCTTATACTCGTGTGTTACTTTCAGTAACAGCTCCACCTCGTCGTCGGTCCAAGCAAAGAAATCTGGTCTTACTTTTCACCATTGCCGTTCTTCCTTTGTAGTATTTTCTGCAACTGAACAACCGACCATCCTGCTTCTAGTTTACACCGGCACGCGCATGCCCAGTGTACGTGAATGGTCATGTGATATGCGTTTTCAGGCGTGGTAATATGGACCGAGATTAATTCTGAAACGGCCCTAAAATGCTCGTCTGGACAGAGATCATGTTCATTTTAAAACGAAAACGTATTAGTGTGGATGTAGCCTAAAATAAATACTTGTACTGTTACAAACATTCCCAGGTGGAGGTATGCCACAGGGTGTGTTTTAGTGGACAATAAAAGCTGATATTGCAGCACTCGAAAATCCCCACAGTCAGTTCTCTTCAGACAATCTTATTGCGTAACACAAATTTAAGAGCTTAAAGGTTGATATATATTTGTTTAAGACTCTCTTGACGACACAGTAGCCTGCTCTCCGTTTTAGCCGCCCGACTCCTTCAATCCACGGGCTTTAATACAGGTCATTGTTGTGCTTCACACTGACTGGGTGGTGCTTTGTACATTTGGACTAATGGAAAGGCTCAGAGAGGTGCAAAAAGCAAACACCGCCCACACAGTATGGTGAACCAATTCAAATGCTTCCTCTATAATCACACAGCAACAACTCAGCTAAGAGCAGGCAGATTATACTGTTGTGGGAAAAAAACGCCGTTTTTTTTTTTACTGCCCTTTCTCTCCATGTCCCCTTGACTCTCTCTCTCTCTCTCTCTTTAACCACTTTTATTCTCTACCTCCTTTCCATCCTCTCCTCTCTTCCCCTCCCTCTCACTGCATCATGCTATCCATCGTTCATAACAGATTGGATGGTATTATAAGAGGGGCCAGAAGAGAGATGCTCTGCCCACTGCAGTGCTTCAGCACAAAGTCACACACTGAACACCAGCAGCCACCATAACAAACTACAGACCTGATGTCCACACATTAGAGCAGATACATCTGAAAACAATGTTTATATCTAAAAATTACTTGTTTACTCTATAGTGAAACTCAAAAAATATGAATAAAATCTTCCTGCTCCTCTGTGGGTTAGCAAGCAACAAACTGTGCAGTGCAGCCAACATTTGGCAAGCAGTAGGACACTGACAGCCAGGCTACTCAGCAGGTTAAAACTCTCATTCTGTCAACTCCTGCTCTCTATGATCATTTGTGTTTCAATACAGCTTAACACACTATTTAACTGTTGTCATTGCACCTTTTTTGTTTCTGTTGTCAGATGATGGTGATTCAAAACACCATGATAATAACCAAGGTGAACAGCAAAGTCATTGAGACCATCAAATCAGTTTAATGCTTGAGACGTCATCTGACAACATAAACACATATAAAGATCAATGACAACACTTCTATCTAGAGCTGCAACGATTAATCGATTAGTTTTCAACTATTAAATTAATTACCAACTATTTTAATTTTAATTTATTTGCTCGATAAACATCGCAAGGTAGGTCTTGAGGTAGTTGAAAGAAAGTATTAGTAGAAAACTGCACTTTAAAATGTCACTATCATTCTTGTTTTATTGGTGCCTTTTGTGTTCAGTTCAATTTGTTCAGTAAAAGATATCAATTAATGATATCCTTAAATATTTTTATTTTCAACAAGCAATTTGTTGTATTTTAGCAGAATACTGAAAGACAGAACTGAGTGCACTTTAATATCTGTTTCTTTATCGCGAGTATTATCGTTATCGCGATATTCAACAAAGTAATCACAGTTTTCTCATATTGTGCAGCCCTTATTTTAAGTAGTAATTTTTTTAAGACAAAAAATGTCCAAATTCTGATTGCAGCTTGTTAAATGTGAATATTTTCTGGTTTCTTTACTCTTCTATGACAGTTATCTGAATATCTTTGAGTTGTGGACAAAACAAGACATTTGAGGACATCATCTTGGGCTTTGGGAAACAAAGATCGACATTTTTCACCATTTTGAGACATTTTATAGACCAAACAACTAATCGATTAATCGAGAAAATAATCGACAGATTAATCGACAATGAAAATAATCGTTAGTTGTAGCCCTTCTTCTATCGTGTGATCGGCTTAACTGGTAACTAACATTAGCGATCACAGAGATTTGATGACAACATCTTAAAATGACTGCTTCATTGACAGCACCCCATAGCTTTTCTGTGCAGGGATGTTTCATCGTTTTGCTATCACACTGCTCTTCAAAATACGCTTCAAGTCAATACAAACCATGCCAATGATTAATCCTAGATCAGACAGCTGCTGTAAATGAGAAACTTGCTGGTCAAAACAAAAACAGAAAAACTGAATAGATACTAAGAAATTCAAATGCCTGTAAAGGGTGTCTTTGTGAAAGTATGTCCCATCCGGTATCTCACATCCAGATACAGTTAGATTCAGTTTTCAGTTCTCCCCCAACAGTCGGTTTAAGTTAGTACTGAGCTACTTTTTTTCCTCTTAATTTGAAAGAGTTCTTGCAAATGAAGGCTTGGGTTTGGTTTTAAGCTTTCTGCATCAACCTAATCCTTCAAATCCCATCCAAGCACGGTGGCAGCCAGCGACACACCACAGCAACACTACAGAGCCGGGGAGTCGGGGAGTAAACTGCATCGTTAGGTACCCAAGCTGTCTGACAAATGAACTGTCACGAGAGAAAGATGATTTTTCTGTATGTATTACTTAACACTTAACCATTCCCACACATACAGAACTATGCGGCTCTAAATGTAGGCAGCAGTTAGGACATGTAGATCACACTAGCTACTGTACCACGGTATGCACGCATGGTGCTTCTAGGCTTTTATACTGAATAGGTCAAATCGTACAGATGTTTCTGTCTGTTAACCAGACACAGCAGTTCTGCTATTGACCTGCATACATGTGGTTATGTCAATAATACAGAAGAGTACATCATTCCTCCTCTGTAGGGAAGATTACGTCTTTCTAACATTGTGAAAAATGCCTAGATACACAAATTACTTGCTATTCTGTCAGTGAAATGCTTGTGGATTACAGCTGCAGACAAAAGTGTGGAAATCCACACAATACTCACTACAATACAAACTAAAATACTCACTACACAGCTGCACAAATCACATACAATAATGTTAACAAGGTACTGACATGTTCACAAATTAATATCCTGCTGTTTGCATAGTAGTATTGCACGATATGAGGAAACTGCGATTACTTTGTTGAATATCGCGATAACGATATTACTTGCAATAAATAAACAGATATTAAAGTGCACTCAGTTCTGTCTTTCTGCTGCTTTCAGTATTCTGCTAAAATACAACAAATTGCTTGTTGAAAATAAAAAAAATTAAAGGATATCATTAATTAATGTCTTTTATTGAACAAATTGAACTGAACACAAAAGGCATCAATAAAACAAGAATGATAGTTTCATTTTAAAGTGCTGTTTTCTACTAATACTTTCCTCAAGAAATCCCTGAGTGCAATATTGCAGTCTTTCGCAATGTGTTTATCGCGCAAATTGACATTGCGATGACAATAAAAAAACAATATATTGTGCAGCCCTATTGCATAGTGAGAGATTGACAGGTTTGTCCTATTACATTAAAACTGAATTTCTGGTGGACTGGGTGATTTCCCTACACAAATCAAGAGCAGTTTGGCATGCACTCTCACCAGGATGATGGTTTCACTATGGTAGAGAACACAGTGTACCACATCCCTAATAAATGCTAATTTAAGATTTAACAAGTAACAAAAGGAGCACCAATTTCAAAGCTTGTGACTTGTTGTTTTCCCTTTAACCTATCAGCTCACCAACTCCTGCAGAAAAGTCAGCCTGATAACATAACACAACACTATGTCACTCGTACTCAGCCCCCTCATACTATGCTCCAGCTCTCCTTTTTCACAGCATTTCAACCACACGGCCAAGAGCTGACAAATGATAACACAGACGCATGCCAAAAAGTCTTAGCTCAATCTCCCTCTCTGCATGTGAAGACAATGCAACAGCAGCAGACGCCAGCAGGCCGGCTTTGCTGCAAACTGTCAACAGAACAATAGAGCTGAGTGCATTGGTCCAGTCTGCTGGGGGACATTATTACA
>CAKALU010067770.1:0-15786 GCA_916700995.1 Hozukius guyotensis | reverse complement strand
AACATTACTAACTCTCTTCCTGTTGATTTAAACACAGATGTGTTGTTCACAGTGTTGCATTATCAGGTATAAATACGGTGCGTCCCCTCAGGTTTAGTAGCTCCACGCTGTTGAGTGCTTTTTTTTCCTTCCGCCATGGCTCCGGTCCCAAACAAACTGAAATATGATACAGCGTGCGTATGAGTCATTGTGCAGCGTAACTGTGGGAAAGCATCAATAAGAGGAATCGATAGTCACGGAGGCATGAGATGCCAAGAAAGCGGACAACTACTGTTCTCTGTTCCCATCACTAGCGCTTTCCCTGCCTGCCAAGTGGCAAATGGCCAATTTCAGACCCTGCCTGTGAACATCTGAGCTTCTAGACATTATCGGCCAAATCTTGATATTTTTCAACGACAATCAACAAATAAAGTAATGTCTCCACAGAGAGAAGAAGAGGAGTCATGCTTCTGTGGAGGAGCTGATGTCCAGATCCAGAACAAGACCTGGACCTCAGACAGCCAGTCAGACCAGCACTGTACAAAGTAAGCCTGTAGATCGGTCTGCTGATGTCTTCATGTCTGAAAACAGGACTTGTTGTTTTAATACACTGACAATTGTTGTGACAACCGTTTAAGATCTGCTCCACCATACATATCTGCTCTGCATCACTTGTACTTTGTTCTCCTTTGAGAGAAAATCTGAACTGAAAGGACTTAATTTATATTTTTATAGTTTGTTTTTATGATAGCACTCCGTCTTTGCATTAACAATCAGAATGCTGTTTGTTTTCCATCTGCATAGATGAAGATGGAGAACTATTAAACTCTGTGTAAAGCAACAACATCACTGTTCTATCACAGACACAGTCACACTGACGAAAGGGGAGTTTCTCCTTGCCATTGTCGCATAACAATACATGCTCATGCTTTTGTTGGGTCTCTAAATTATAGAGTACGGTCTAGACCTGCTCTATATGAAAAGCATCTTTAGATAACTTCTGTTATGATTTGACGCTATATAAAAATGAATTGAATTGAACTGAACTGAACTGAACAGGAGCCACAGACTTTGAACAACATTAGCGTTCCTGCTACAGTCTCCTTCTCTAACTTACAAACATCTTGTCCTGCAGAGCAACTTGTTGAAAAACTATTAAAAATAAATATAAAAATTACTTTGACGTTAGTTTTGACTTCAAGAAGGGATGATGACTTTATAACCTTTACTTCTTTATATGTTGTTATATTGATTATTTTCATATTGGCATTGGAAATAATAAGTTTCTGTGTTTTGTCTTAGACTTTTTTCTCTCTTTCAGCAGATAGAGGTCTGCAGGAGGTTGTAGATGAACATAAGATCAGTCTGAAGGAGAGATGTGAACGTGTGACTGAAGGAACTGATGAAACAGGAAGTGTAACCCTCCTCAACAGGATCTACACTGAGCTCTACATCACAGAGGGACAGAGTGAAGAGGTTAATACCCAACATGAGGTGAGGCAGCTTGAGACAGCTTCCAAGAAGAAGACCCTCCATGATGCTCCAATCAAGTGTAACGACATCTTTAAAGCCTTACCTGACCATCGGGGACACATCAGAGTCGTTCTGACGAACGGCGTCGCTGGCGTTGGAAAAACCTTCTCAGTGCAGAAGTTCACTCTGAACTGGGCAGAGGGCTTGGAAAACCAAGATGTCAGTCTGGTGGTTCTGCTTTCGTTCAGGGAGCTGAACTTGATCAGAGATGAGCAGTACAGTCTTCTCAAGCTGCTCCATGTTTTCCATCCAACATTACAGAAGGTCACAGCAGAGAAGCTCGCTGACTGTAAAGTTCTGTTCATCTTTGACGGCCTGGATGAAAGCAGACTTTCACTGGATTTCAAGAACAACAAGGTTGTGTCTGATGTCACCCAGAAGTCATCAGTCAACGTGCTCTTAACAAACCTCATCCAGGGGAATCTGCTTCCCTCAGCTCTCGTCTGGATAACTTCCCGACCTGCAGCAGCCAATCAGATCCCTCCTGCATGTGTTGACAGGGTAACAGAAGTACGAGGCTTCACTGACGCCCAGAAGAAGGGGTACTTCAGGAGGAGAGTCAGTGATGAAGAGCTGTCCAGCAGAATCATCTCACACATCAAGACATCCAGGAGCCTCCACATCATGTGTCTAATCCCAGTCTTCTGCTGGATCACTGCTACAGTTCTGGACCACATGTTTACTACAGACCAGAGAGGAGAGCTGCCCAAGACCCTGACTGACATGTACTCACACTTCCTGGTGGTTCAGACAAAGAAAAAGAAGCAGAAGTATGGTGAGGGACATGAGACGAGTCCACAGCAGCTGACGAAGGCTGACAGGAAAGTTCTTCTGAAGCTGGGGAGGCTGGCGTTTGAACATCTGGAGAAAGGAAACATCATGTTCTACCAAGAAGACCTGGAGCGGTGTGGTCTTGATGTCACAGAGGCCTTGGTTTACTCAGGAGTTTGTACAGAGATCTTCAAAAGAGAGTGTGTGATCTTCCAGAAAACAGTCTACTGCTTTGTTCACCTGAGCATTCAGGAGTTTCTGGCTGCAGTCTACATGTTCCACTGTTACACAAACAGCAACACACAGGTACTGGAGGCCTTCCTGGGAAAAGACTACAAGCACAGAGAGTCAAACCCCATGTCTTTTCTCAAGAACATCTCTAAGCATTTTGGAAACAATGCTACATCTCTGGATGTCTTCCTGAAGAGAGCGATGGAGAAACCCCTTGAAAGTAAAAGTGGCCACCTGGACCTGTTTGTTTGCTTCCTTCATGGCCTCTCTCTGAAGTCCAACCAGAGGCTCTTAGGAGGTCTGCTGGGTCGGACAAAGAGCAGTTCAGGAAGCATCCAGAGAGTTATCAACAACCTGAAGGAGATGAACAGAGATAATATCTCTCCTGAAAGAAGCATCAACATCTTCCACTGTCTGACAGAGATGAACGACCTCTCGGTACATCAGGATATCCAAGAGTTCCTGAAGTCAGAGAACACATCAGAGAAGAAACTCTCTGTGATCCACTGCTCAGCTCTGGCCTACATACTGCAGATGTCAGAGGAGGTTCTGGATGAGTTGAACCTGAAGAAGTACAAAACAACAGATGAGGGACGACGGAGACTGATTCCAGCTGTGAGGAACTGCAGAAAAGCTCTGTAAGTCTAGATGTGATTAACTTTATAGATCAGTGTAGATTACTAGTTTAGTTCTTCAAATATACACACTATAAAATTATTCTTAAGTGTTCCACGTGTTTATTACATAAATATGTCAGTTGTATTTTGTCACAGATGTTTTTGAGCTGTTTCAAATGTTGAGTTAAAGAGTCGAGTTCGAGTCGATTTCTCGTTTAACACGTTACAGAGACGCACGGTAAAATAATACTTAAACACGTTACAGAGACGCACGGTAAAATGATACTTAAACACGTTACAGAGATGCACGATAAAATAATACTTAAACACGTTACAGAGACGCACGGTAAAATAATACTTTAACACGTTACAGAGACACACGATAAAATAATACTTTAACACGGACCGTAAACTACTGGTCATACGAGACAAAGATTGTTGTTGTAAAACCACAGAGTGTGTAGAATCAAGCAATGGTGCATTTTATTTTCTAAAGAAGTTAAGTTGTGTTCCATAATCTTGGTTTTAAGTCTTTCCTTTTATTCTGTTACTCACAGAAGGAAACTCAGGTGTTTCTCTCTCTTGTTGCTGTAGAGAAGAGTAGTAACAGGAAATACACAGCTTCCACCAAATATATAACAGCAGAATGGTAGAATTCAGACTTTTTAAGAGATCTTGTTGTGTTTTTAATGCTGATACACTGATAACATCTTTCTGATGACATTGTGTTGAAAATAATGCAACCTTATTGGTTCATTAATTGTGTTTGTTCAATACATTTGATGCTCCGAAAAAAGTTTTAATGACAAAACGCCATGCAGTCATCAAAATATCTAATTATTTGAATGTTTAGTTATGTACACATCTGATATTATTACGCGATTTGTTTCATTTCTCCACCGTTTGGCAGCAGTCACTGAATTTACCTATTTATGGACGTGAACCTGACAGCAGCAGGTAGCTAGCAAAGAGAGGTCATCTTTATCAACTGTATCATTATTACTTATTCACTGCGTTTTAAAAATGCTTTTCTAATCAAGAAGGCCTCATGCTAACTTTGTGGAGAAAGACCTGGGATCAGGTCACACTGACAGACTGGACATTAGGGAAGCCTCAATGTAACTACATGTTCTCTCTCTTCATCTGCAAGATTAAAGAAAAACAAAGATTAAAAGTATGCAGGCTTGAGAGAGAGTGATGAGAATTATTGTTTCATGTCAAACAGTGAGATAAGATTAGCTGAACCACTGATGTGAGGAGCAAATGTTAATCAAAGAAGTATATATCAAACTGTTTAGTCATCAAATGCATGAAGTAAATATAAACTGTCCTCTTACATAATAACATATTTTGTATGTTTGTGTCATGACAGACTTTCTGACTGTGGACTCTCAGATACTCACTGTAACGTTGTGGCCTCAGCTCTGAAGTCCAACCCGTCTCATCTGAGAGAGCTGGACCTGAGTGACAACGACCTGAAGGATTCAGGAGTGAAGCTGCTGTCTGCTGGACTGAAGAGTCCAAACTGTAGACTGGAGACTCTGAGGTCAGTTCACTGACAGTAGCTTATGTAGTTTGTACACACACTCTCTATGCACTGGCTCTGCTCCAGATGCCTCTAGAGAGGGACTTTCACGTTTTCACGTCGGCCACCGTAGCTCTCCAACACGCTTGGCACACAGGAGAGGCTTCAGTTGGTTGCAATCTCCTCACCTCACCGCTACATACCGCCAGATACTACACTATGGACCTTTAACCACAGACCTTATTTCAGGCATCTAACTAAAAACCCATTGACTTCCAGACAAGGGAACAGAAAGTGCTAAAATGCTGACTCATTTCTGGGTTTTAGGACTCATTCCTGCAGCACTCCATTTGAACATGTCTAAAGGTGCAGCGCTCTTCAACAAACACGTATTGCACCAACTTAAAGGCACATAAGTGACGATTATGAACGACACCATCTAATTAAAGGTTTCTATGGGTCTAAGTTATTCACACGTTCTTTTTGACAGCAGATTGAACTGTGCTCTGTTTTCATGTCAGCATTGTCTAATTATTTGAAGCCACAGACATTTAAATCAAAAACCAAATAAATATTCGGCATCAGAAACATCTTTGCATGTCCAAATTTTTTTCAAGTCTATCTGAATACAATACTCACATGTTCATATGTACATTCAAAGAGTTATTGATGTCTGTCATCATTCCTTCGGTCTGTAAAGCATTCCCCGTATAACCTGAGTGTTATGAGATGAGGACTAAATCCACAGTCTTGTTCTGTGTAAAATGACCTGTAAAGTTGATCTTAAACTAATCGGAGGCTTCAGCAGTCTGAGTTAGATGTATTAGGGCTGGGTGACAAGGACAAAATCAAATATCACTATATTTTTGACCAAATACTTCGATATCAATATTGCGACGATATTGTAGGATTGACCATTGGTGCTTTCACAAAATATTTACACAATGAGATTTCTGATAAATAATCTTCAGTAATGTGGATCTCACAACTAAGTGTAAATGACAAATAATAGAACAGCTAGAACAGTCTGGTAAGTTCAAAAAATTACGTCACTTTACTGTAATGTAGCCTTTAAAACCAGGAAAAGACGACACTTATGTCATGTCACGATATTACGAAAAAATCTAAGATGATATCTCGTCTCATATCACAATATCGATATAATATGGATATATTGCCCAGCCTTAGTATGTATCCAGTAAGTATGTTGTGTTTGACAGTTTCCTTGTTGAGCTGCATGAGGATTAGTAACTCAAAGAGGGAATTTGGTACTAAATAGTCTGTAACTTTGGTAAACACTAGGGGTGGGAACAAATTGATTCACCTATGTATCGCAATTTTTTTTAGCAATTTTTAAATCGATTTTTTTAATGCCAGAATCGATATATTTGTTCCATTTGAGTCTATGCGAGGTAGAAGGAAGTTACAGCTTTTATTGTGGTAGTCTGAGTAACGTGACGTCATATCTGTTCCATATCCGTCAACCAAAACAAACCTCAGAAAGTATAAAACGTTGGAGGGTCTGCGTGGATCCGACCTGCACCCTCCCATGTTAAATCCAGCGTGGTAAACACTACATATCCAGTAAAGGATGGAAAGACTTTGGGTTTCACACATTGACAGAAAAAGCAGAGCTAGACATCACGGCTAAAGCTGCATGCTAACTCTGTCTAGGACAGGAAACGTAAAGAATCGTGAAACACCTCATTCAAACTGGACAGAAACAAAGTAAAACTCACCCAAACCGTCGTCGTTACTCTTTCCAACAATCACCAAGTGTGCTTTGGTGGAACTCAACTGTAATTTAACCGAGTTTAATTTGAAAAAACACGGAATCTACAGTTGTCCCCCCCCCCTCCCTCCACCCCTTGCTCTCTCACTGTCCCTCTCTCTGCAGGGTGACGCGTCATGAAAGCTTCTTAAAGCCTGCGGTGTTAATGCACAGGCTGAGTGGAGTTATTAAACAAAATTCCCGAAGCCGGATAATGATCCAGATCGCCACCAAAATCTAATGGATTGTTCATTGTGCCACACCCCAACCCTCCAAAAAATGTAATTCAAATCCATCACGGACTTTTGGAGTAATCATCCAAACAGACAAACCAACAAACAAACAAACCAACGTCGGTGAAAACATTACCTCCGCCAAGAGTCCAACAAGTCTGATTTGATATTGATCCTCTAATTCCAGACTTGACAGAGATCAGCAGCATGTTATTGATGTGTGTTGACATGAATAGGTGTATGAATGTTGTGGTGACATCTGGATGATGTCTGTAGAAGGCTGACATTATGATGATCCACAATAACACAATGACAAAGTCACTCTACTCATTTTAGGGAAAAGATCATTGATTAGGACATAGTAATGTTGAGCTACACATTTAAAACCTGAACACATCTGATTGAATTATTAAGTGATTTTTATCTTCATAATTTATTCTTTATTCAGATTGAGGGACTGCTGGTTGTCAGAGATCAGCTGTGCTTCTCTGGCCTCAGCTCTGAAGTCCAACCCCTCCCATCTGAGAGAGCTAGAGCTGAGTATCAACAACCTGCAGGATTCAGGAGCGAAGCAGCTGTCTGATCTTGTCAAGAGTCCACACTGTAGACTGGAGACTCTGAGGTCAAACACCATTTTTTACTTCTGTACTGAGATTAATATGATGTGAAAGTTGTGGTGACACTAAACTGCAGACATAAGGCTGATATTATACTGATCCACACTGGGTATCTTAATGCTAAAGTACATTTTCTTCTTCAGTGGTTTAGTCCATTGACAGTGGCAGAGCAATGTTGAGCTACACATTTAAAACCTTCATATATCACAACAGTTGACTTTCATCACATTTTTTTTTTTTTTTAAAGAAATTATAATAAAAATACATAAATATAAAGAATAAATAAATAATCTCTATTTCAGCTATCAGAAAATAACAAATATATTCAGTATTTGTTTTTCTAAAAATTTTATGAAGCTATATGATGCTGATACTGACTGAAGAGTTTAAACTGAAGATGCTTTGATTTTATGACTCCACTATTCCTAAAATATATATTGTAGATGAGTTTTGTTCACATTTCCCAAAATCCATCCTGACATATTTGACATCTTTAGAAACTTTGAGATCTTGAGTTGAATCTTGAATTAGTTTCTGTGGTTTATATTTGTGTTTGGCCGATCAACATGAGTTTGTATAGATGGATCCACTGGTGGAGCTGTCAGAGTTTAAGAGGTGAAGTCACTATGTCTTTATTGAAGTAGCAGCACGTTGTCATTAATATTAATGAGAGCTCTGTTTCACTGTTTGTATTTTACAGTTTTTAACCTGCATCCTGTTGGCTTCAGGTGTTTGGAGTTTACATTTTCTAAACTTCTACGTTCTAAATATTCTTCAGCTCTGAACACACGATTAAACATTGAATGATTTCAAGCAGGAACGTTGTCTTCTAAACTTACATAATTTATTCTTTATTCAGATTGAGTGGCAGCAGATTGTCAGAGATCAGCTGTGCTTCTCTGGCCAGAGCTCTTAAGTCCAACCCCTCCCATCTGAGAGAGCTCGAGCTGAGTGGAAACGAGCTGCAGGATTCAGGAGTGAAGCTTCTGTGTGGTTTTCTGCAGAGTCCACACTGTAGACTGGAGACTCTGAGGTCAGTTCATTGACTCTCTGTTACTGTTATAGATCTTATTGGTTTAATTAACAGTTGAACCTGATTTATGTACAAACATAACTTACATCCATAAAGTTGTTAATGTCCTTTTCTTCATATTTTCATGTTTCTTGAACTAAATTCAGTCTGCAGTCACAAAAGTTTCTAAAGAAAGTGTAGAAAATGTCCACTGTTAGTTGTTAAAGTAAATTAATGTTTATCATTGTTTCTGTTTCTTTCAACGTATTCCACAGATAATGTCTGATCATTGATATTGATCATTCAGAACACACACATAGATGAACACAGAGATCAGCAGCATGTTATTGATGTATGTTGACATGAATAGGTGTATGAATATTGTGGTGACATTTGGATGATGTCTGTAGAAGGCTAACATTATGATAATCCACAATAACAGAATGACAAAGTCACTCTACTCATTTTAGGGAAAAGATCATTGATTAGGACATAGTAATATTGAGCTACACATTTAAAACCTGAACACATCTGATTGGATTATAAAGTGATTTTTATCTTCATCATTTATTTTTTATTCAGATTGAGGGACTGCTGGTTGTCAGAGATCAGCTGTGCTTCTCTGGCCTCAGCTCTGAAATCCAACCCCTCCCATCTGAGAGAGCTGGATCTGAGATACAACAACCTGAAGGATTCAGATGTGAAGCAGCTGTCTGATCTTGTGAAGAGTCCACACTGTAGACTGGAGACTCTGAGGTCAGTAGAGGGTCGGAGTCGGTCCATGCTGGTTTCAGCAGTATTGTTGTGATGTGTTTCCTCCATTAAGCTGTGAGAGGAGAACGGTGACACAGAGAGAGAGAGAGAAAACAGTCAGCCAATCAGATCAGCCAGAAGCTCATCATGTGATCATGTGTTAGAGTTGATGTGAAGAAGAAGATGTTGTTGTTGTGTTCATGTCTCCAGGAAATAAAGCTGGATTACAGCTGACAGCATCACATCATGTATAGAGAGAGTGGTCCTCATCCATCAAACTGTCGTACCATCAGATCTGATCAGAAAGTCTTTGTTCTCTCATTGATCAGTTCATCTTTATCACAGCTCTGAGATCAGTCTGACTCAAGTCTCAAATCACTGGGTCTTATTTCATAGAACCATGGTTACATTTAGCAACCATGATGTGGTCTGCCCAAAGAGCTGTTAAAGGAGGGTAACGGGATGAGGGTGTGGAGGTTTAGTGTCTTTATTAACTCGTTCCAGTCACTAGGAGCAGCACACTGGAATGAGTGACGACCAGAGGAGGTGCAGACTTTAGGAACGACCATACTGATGAATTTACTAGAAAATAAATTGCGGTTCCTGTTGGAGATATTCAGTAGTGAGCGGAGATATGGAGGTTGGTTTTACCAATGATAGTTTTATAAATGAACTGTGTGCTGCATCAGTGACTGACAGCTGATAAAGGGAGTCTCTGTAAACACTGATTCATGACTTCTGTTCTCTTTTTCTCTCATCAGATGGAGGTATTGATCTCTGTCAGAGTGAGTGATCAGAAAAGTGGATGTGTTGAGAGGATCAGCCGTGTCCTGATGATCCACAGAGGTTCACCACCTGGACCTGCATTTTATTTTGTCTTTTTTTATTCATTCTTATATTCTGAACCCAAAGTGCCTCTGCAGAATAGTTAACTGTAGATTAACACATTTAAATAGATCTTTCTGCTCTGCTTTGTGTCGCAGCTCCACCCTGTGGAACGATGGAGTTTTGCTGTTTATTTCCACATATTTCTAAAAAACAGTGGAAGTTGATAAAGTTACCTTTCTAAACCCAATACCAGCCGTTTCTCATATTATAAAAGATAAATATTTGCTTGTAACAAACAGAAAGAATTATATTAAACCTGAATTCAATCAAGGCTTCAGTGAAGTTTCTCAACTGACTACAAACAGATTATGTCTGGATTTTGGTGGAAAGTCAGCACCTTCATATTATATTTAGTAGATAATTGTGAGGGAGCTGCAACACCACCCCCCCCTCACTAAGATGGAAAAAGACACACATGTTAATTGACTGTGTTAAGTTCAAGTAAACGGACTAATACAGGAAGTTCAGGTAATTATGTTGTGCTTTTATTTTGGGGAACTCCTCTAAGAACTCTCTCTTTGAGGCCGACTTCAGGGGAGTGTTTTCAGGGAGCACACCTGAAACTTCAGCCACAGGTCTCCAGCTGGTTTCAGTTAGCTTGTTGGGCTGAACCAAGTGCCAGGGAAGAGAGGGGGGAGTGGGCTAGAGGGGTTTGTTTAAATTGGCTTTCTTTTGATATTTCTTCCATTTATCATGCATATTATTCAATCTGTATTATGTAATATTTGTATGTTGTATATGTAAATATTAAGGTTATATTGTACAAGTCAAATTGATTGTGGGAGTGGGTATGTGCCTTTCATTGTTGGTATGGACCTCAGGTAGATATACCAGGTGGGAAAAGCGGTGTGGTGTGTGTGAGAGGGGGAATCAGGTTAAGTGTCACCTCAATCCTGGAATCTGCTACCTGTGTTACCCAGTTTTGTTGTCCAGCTGCCTGCTAACTATTGGGGAGAGTTTTGTGATTTTTGTAACGTTTCTATAGTCTAAGTAAAAACCTGAGCTCTGGAAAAATCCTGGTTGGTCTGTTGCTGCTCACTTTTTCCACCACGCTCGCTGTACACCTCAATCCCGCTGGCCTTCGTCCTGGTTCTAAGTGTCCACCACCTCAAAACCTTCCAATAATGTTTGGTGTAAAATGTTTCTCTCTGACTGACTTTGTTTTGTAAAGATTAAGTGTCATCATAATGTGGAATGTAAGGGCGGCTGTGGCTCAGAGGGTAGAGCAGGTTGTCCACCAATCGGAAGGTCGGTGGTTAGATCCGGGTCACATGTCGATGTGTCCTTGAGCAAGACACTTAACCCCAAATTGCTCCCGAAAGCATAGCCATCGGCGTGTGAATGAGTATTTAGATTAGATCCTGATGGGCAAAGTTGGCTCCTTAGCAGCCTCTAGCATCAGTGTATGAATGTGTGTGTGAATGGGTGAATGCTGACATGTAGTGTAAAGCGCTTTGAGTGGTTAGAAGACTAGAAAAGGGCTGTATAAATGCAAGTCCATTCCATTCCATAATGTAGTTAAACTTGATTTAAAATGATGGAACTGGATTTGAAATTAAACTCGAGTTAAAATGAAACCTGATTTTAAAAAGTTTAGTTTTCATTTCAGGTCCAGCAGGGCGAAACATTTTCTCTCATGTCATCAAACTATAAAATGCTCACGATGAGTTTTTTGGTGGTGATGAGGATGACCTGATGTACTGCTGGTTGTTAGATCTTTACTAGTGCAGTGTCCGTTTAGAACATGCCTGTTCAGAACGGGCTGATGTTGCTAGCAGCTTTCTCGAGAACCGCTCATTCAAACAACTTCACTCTAGCCAGCTGAGCTAACGTCGGTAAGATTCATAAGTCTCTCAGCCGGAGTCGAGTGTGTTCTTTAATCAGCACTATAGGTCAGAGAGCACGGGTGAGAATGTGTTGATTTGCTATCATGTGGATGTGTGTTATGATGTTCAGGGGGACGAGGAGAGAAGTGTTTCTCTCCTGTTGGAGGATGTGATGATGACATTTCAATTGATTATTACAGCATAAACATAAATCCGTTTAATTTTCAGATCAGGATGAATGAAATGGCTTCAGGTCATTTTGAGGTCACTGCTTGTAAATGTGCCTACAACTAGCCTTTATTTACTACGCATGATATGAGTCACATTAATTATCTTTTACCCCACATTTCTTTTCATTAACACACAAATGTCTGTTATCCAAAAAGTGTGTAATCAATTACAGGGAGGGTCTCTACAGATGTTTTACAAATCTCTCACGTAATTGACGCTTTTCTCTCTCACACCCTTACTATGGGGTGTTTTTTATGTCGGCAGGAGTGAAGCATTATGTGGCTCCTCCTGGAGAGACACCTGACACCTCCACCTAGTCCCTAGCACTCCTCTAGGAAGGCTGTAGTCTATCCAGAGAGAGATAAAAGAGAATAACCCTACATTCTACACCCGTCCTGTCATTATTGCAAGTATATGTTGCTTTCACTATGTAACCTGTACCAGTATTTAGCTAAACTGTAATGCATTGCTGTAACACAGTTAATGTGATGTAGTTCCGTTTTCACCCAGTAGAGTGCACCACAGGACTGGAGTCCAGTTGGAACCAGATACATATAAAGGATGATAGACGGCTACTGTAGCTTATCTGAATAAGATTATTTCACAGTTAATAAGCAGTGAATATGTTCACAATGCTCTATAGAAAAGACACAAAGGTACACCATCCTTTTTTTGTTATGTCTCCAGGCATGGGCAATGCAGAGTCTCAATTCATTAAGGTAATGTATTGTACTTTTTGTAATCTAAAAGGTGTGTGATTTAAAAGCCTAATTAATTATATGTGGAGATCACCTTTGTGGTTCTTTCCAGCAGAGGTCCCCACCTCACGCTACCAAATAATTGTTCACCGTTTCAGAGTAGGCTACTAATAACTTCACATTCTACAACATCATCAAGCTAATGTTCAGTTTCATAGCTGTTGTTCATTGTTGACTACATTACGTAGCCTACACAACCTATGGAATTTATCAGTCCTGTGACATTACATTACAGCGTGGTATTGATCAGATCATACTGAGGGGCCGTCAGCTTTTCACTTTAGTTTGGAGGGAGATTCGGTATCGGTGAAGTCAGTGCATTTTATGAGTAGGCCTTCTGTGACGTTACCCACCACAGGGGTCAGAGGTCATTACTCCTCAACCCCCAAGGATTTTTTATTTATTTATTTTATTTCAAAAAGTTCATTCGTCAAAGTCTCAATTTTGACGCATTTATAGATGAAAAGTCAAGTCAATAATCATGGTCAATGATAAATAAGTTGATCAGCATGTTTGCCAACCTTCAGACATCATAGCCTAAAAGGATGATTAATACAACATTATTCATGTTTTTATGTTAAAGTTTCTGATTCAGCTGTGGATACACCCTGATTGGCTACATTACCTGTCAGCTAACTGCACTTATAAGATAACTTGGTTCAGTTAACTGTGTTAGCTAAGGGGAGTTATTATACGTGTCGCTGATGGTCACTAAACAAGCTAAACAGTCCCATACCCAGCAAACATGCCCCTTTGGGGCCCGTGTGGGGCCACTGCGGGCAGAAACCACAGTAGGCAGCCCACTGTCGGCCCCATTACCATCGTGAAATGCGGGCACATGTGGGCCCCACACTTTGGGGCCCAGGTGGGGCCCCAGTGGGTCAGCCCACACCCAGCCCAAAGTGTGGGGCCCACACTGGGGGACCTAGTGTGCCCACAGTTTCCCCCCAGGGTGCAGGCCTACAATGGGCCCCAGTGAGGGCCCACTCTGCCTAGTGTGGGCTGACCCGCAGTGGCCCCACACGGGCCCCAAAGAGGCATGTTTGCTGGGTAGCGGACTTTAAGCTAACAGTGGATGACCATACAACACATTACAACATCAATATAAACTCAAGGCAACAAATGTAACACTCTACTCACGTGTTGCTGAACACACACACATGCCTGGATGGCTGATAGAGGACAACTCTGTATGAAGAACAGCCTTAACGTCCGTGTGTTTTCCTCTCCACTTCGACCACAAACTAAAAACGAAAATCAGTGTGGCACCCTGGACATTTTAGTGATAAGGATTGTGGCCAGAAATACTGAGTTGTTACCTGGGTGTTATTATTTTGGTCCCCCCACCATGGTTATTTTTATTATTTTCATTATTATTACCATTATCATTTTTAAAGCTCTTGGTGTCACTTAAAAGACAGAAGGAAGGACAGTAAACTCACCTGCTTTAGTGTCAAGTAGTTTTAAAACAATATTCTGTATCTGCCAGCAGGTGGCGGTAGTGGCTATGGCATGTCAGCGACTGGTGCTGTTATTCTTCTGTAGCCGGAAGTCAGCCCCGTACGAGCATAAGACAGTCAGGATAACAGTATACAACAAAGCTGACGTTCATCCATGACTGTTCTTTTACTGTGTTTACAGGTGAGAGATGTACACAAGCGCCATATACGGTACTGATATTTTTGTGTTAAGTCTATTATCTTTTATGGGGCCGTGTGTTTATGTTTATAAGCGTGATGTACGTCAGGGAGTAAGGCCGCTAGCTAACGCTAACTAACGCTAACTAACGCTAGCTTGAATAGCTATTCTAGGCCCAAGGCCCACTAGCGGTACAGTTAATGGTTGTGTATTGACTTTATAAATGTATTCCCATCTAAGATGCGGTGACATTGAAAACAAATGTGTTCAGTTGTTGATATAATTAGTCTGTAATATGTTCAGAGGTTGATATAATCAGTTATCTATGTTCAGTGGTCGATTGTGTAACAGACTCTCCTACGCTTGTTAATGGTTTAAGACTGTATTTTGGCGAAGAGGATGTTTGGTCCTTTTTCTGTTGCCGTAGGGCAGGAAGACGAGTTGGGGGAGCTTCCGCTACGGGTCTGTTGGTGTGTGAAAGGAGAAATAAATAAAGTTGGCAGCAGTTGCTGCTCACTTGTCGTTCACCACGACGTTTGTTATTTTTATATTATATCAGTTAGACGAACCCAAGGCGCACGGCTACATTGGTGGCAGCAGTGTTCTTTTTTTTTTTTGACAAGCTGTTTGTAGTTTCTGACATGTGGTGTGGAGACGAAGATCCTTTTAAACCCAGCATGGCACGGTTCGCCAGAAGCTCGCCTGGCAGGGCAGGGCTGTTGGAACTCCTTCATAGATTTACTGATGTTTTCAACCTGTCTGGTAGAAACACGTGCAAGTGCACCTTAGTGAAACACCGTATTAGAACCAGTGACCACCCCCCTACCAAACAGCGTGCCTATCGCACATCTCCTGAGAAAAGAGCGGAGATTGAGCGGCAGGTGTCTGGTCTGCTGAGTGACGGAGTCGTGGAGGAGAGCTGCAGCCACTGGGCAGCCCCGGTGGTGCTAGTTAGAAAGAAAGGGGGACAATCGAGGTTTTGCATCGACTATCGTCGCCTCAACTCAGTGACGATCAGAGACTCACACCCACTTCCACTAGTGGATGACAGCCTTGATGCCCTGGCCGGCTCTTCCTGGTTCAGCACACTTTTCGAACGGCTACTGGCAGGTGGAAGTAGCTGAGGAGGACCGTGAGAAAACGGCCTTTACAACTGGCAGGGGGCTGTACCAGTGGCGGGCCATGCCTATGGGTCTGACCAACTCTCCGGCCATCTTCCAGCGTATGATGGAGCTCGTCCTGAGGGGCCTCCCTTGGCATATATGCATGGTGTACTTGGACGATATACTGATTTACAGTCGCTCGTTCGAGGGTCACCTCCTTCACCTCAAGGAGGTTCTGTCCAGGATACAGTGGGCTGGCCTGAAGCTCACTCCAAACAAATGCCACTTTGCCAAGGACCA